>PVJA010051630.1:0-12753 GCA_004027025.1 Myocastor coypus
AAAAAAAAAAAAAAAAAAAAAAAAAAAAAAAAAAAAAAAAATCAAATTAAATGTCACTGCAGGGGGCAGGGGGCAGGGGGCAGAGCGAGGCCCAGGATGGGGCTGGTGGGCTAGTGAGGGGGCCACTGCTCACAACACTCAGCAAACAGCCAGCTACAAGCCAGCTTCCTGCTGTCAGTTTCTGAATTCAGCAAGCCTGCTCCTGTCCTGGCTGACACCCTGGGCCTCAGCTCCCTTTCCTTTCTTTCTTTCTTTTTTCTTTTTTTTTAAATTTTGCGATAGGATCTTACTAGGTAGCTCAGGCTGACCTTGAACTCACTATGTATCCTGGGCTGGCTGAGACACTCAGCGACCCTCCTGCCGTGACCACCCAAGGGCTGGGGTCACAGGCATGTGCTCCCACACCAGCCATCTTCCCTTCAAGAAGCAAGAAAGGGTGGCTAGGGGCTAGTGTGAGTGGCACTGTGGGCTGCCCCTGCCTACCTGCCCACTCTGCTCACTCCCTCTTTTGCTGGGAAAACAGGGCGGCCCTTCTGTCAGCCCAGGGGAAGCCCCTCCAGCTCCTCCCACCTGGTGGGGACTCAGGCTGGGCGAGACAGAAAGAAAACGGGACCAGGAAACTCCAATGACGCGGAGCACCAGAGTACCCTGGCAAGGTTCTGGACGTGCCTGGACCCAGTGGGACAAGACGAGGTTATGCCATCCACCTGGGCACCACCAGCGAAGCCTGGTCCCTCCCCAGGGGTGGTGGTGGGCTCTTTTCAGTTGCTCTGAAAGTCCCATTCCTTGCTCCAGAGCCTCAAAGCCCTGGGGAAGGACAGTAGGGATGGGTGACAGTGGGCGAGCCTTGGGCCTGGCACCCGCCTCTGATCCCAGGAAGCTGGGTCAAATGGATCCCTTCACAGGGCAGTGTTCTTGTCGTAAGAAGAAAGGGAAACCAGGGCATGTGAGGCTGTATTTCCCGGGAACTGCGCCCTTCAGGAAACTCCCTCCAGCTAATGCCAGGGGAGCGGGCCAGCCCCTGACGCCGCAGAAGTGCAGAGCAGGAGGCGCCCAGGAAGCTCCGGCTGGAATACAGTGGTTTCTCCCACCTCGGTCAGATCAAGGGTACAGTTCTCAAAGGCCCTCCTCTCCCCAGAGACTGCCAAGCAGGCAACAGGGAAGGGTTTGCTGTTATTTTGAGGCAGGACTTCTGTAGCCTAGGCTGGCCTCAAACTCATAGCAATCCTTTTGCCTCAGCATTCCAAGTACTGGAGTGACAGGCATGTGCCACCATTCCAGGCAAAGTGGTAGGGTCTTGCCAGGGACAAGAGGCCCCTACATGTAGGAGTGGGTCCAGCCAGTGGGTTTGTGGCAGTGCTAGGGTGAGGGAAGAACTGAGGGAAATTTATAGGCAGGCATGGTGGCACACACCTGTTACCCCAGCACTTAGGCTGAGGCTGGAGGTGGTCGCTGAGAGTCTGAAGTCAACCTGGGCCACGTAATGAGTTCAAGGCCAGTCTGCACTACATAAGGAGACCCTGCCTCAAAAAATTAACTTTGAAGCCGGGCGTGGTGGTGCACACCTGTAATCCCAGCACTCGGGAGGCTGAGGTAGGAGGATCGGTGCAGGCTCGAGACCAGCCTGGGCCACAAAAGCGAGCTCAAGGCCAGCCTGAACTGCACAGCGAGACCCTGTCTCAAAAAAGACAAAAAAAAAAAAAACAAAAAAAACTTTGAGGCAGGATCTTACAAATCTTACAAATTAATTACCCAGGCTGGCCTCTAACCTTCCAGCTTGAGATCATCCTGCCTCAGCTTCTCTAGCAGCTGGGGTTATAAGTGTGGACCACTGTGCAAAGTATTAGGTTCCTATCTCATTGACTATAAACCTGCGGTACTGTTTCAGACTGCATTCTTTTTTTTTTTTTTTTTAATTTTATTTATTTATTTTTTCTTGTTTCAGAACATTTGTCTATTCACTCATTTTTTATGGTCGGCTCAACCTGCCCTGACGGCAGGGCTGGCGCAGCATGTGGTGCCAGGGATCGAACCGCGGTCCCTGAAGCTGCCCAAGCTTTCCCAAGCAGGTGCTTTAGACCACTGAGCCATCCCGCCCGGCCCCATTTTTTTTTTTTTTAATTTTATTTATTTATTTTTTCTTGTTTCAGAACATTTGTCTCTGCATTCTAACCTAGTACAGCATGTAGCAAGAGCTTGGGGACGCCCGCTTTTCAGCTGCTGTGGCAGCTGAGGGTTGGAGGGATCCCCGATGTGCAGGACTCTGTGTCCAGGCTGGGAGCTCTGAGCAGGACCAGATATGTGGGTGGCTGGCCCTCAGCTGGATAGGCTTCCTGCGCACGTGTGCACGTGTGTGTGCATGCGTGGGTGTATTAGTGTGTGCATGCAAGCATATGTGATTTCTAAAGGTGATGGACGTTGCAGATGTCTCCTCCACAGAGCAAATCTGCCAGCTGCAGCCTGCACCTGTGGGCAAGCCAGAGCCTGGACGGTGCCCCAGGGCAGGTCTAGGCTGGGCAAGCAGTGACACTGATCATTAGTGTGAGTAACGCCCAGGTCAGGCTGCTGGCAGGCCCAGGGCCAAGAGCCACAGCCTGAGAGTAAGCCAGGCTTGTCTGGCTGGCAAGGTTCAGGAATACGGGTTCAGAGGACGCTCACCACTCCAGGCACACTCGCACTGGAGCTCGGCACCTGTGCCCATCGACGCAGCCATGTCTGCCCCATCCCATGAGCAAATGGCACCATCTGCTTCCCCTGCCTGGGTGACCCCCGTTTATCCCAAGGTCACAGTCTCTAACCTTGGTCTTGGCAGTCAACAGAGCCCCAAGCGGAAGGAGCAGCAAATGAGGGCTGCCCAGGGCAGGTCATCGGGAAATGACCAGGACATGTGACCAGCAACTGGGAAATGAGGCCTGGGGGTGACTGAAGACAGAGGCTTGGGAGGCCAGAGGGCAGACGTCACAGGAAGGGCCTGCCAGGATGACCTGTGGTGCTGTAAGGGAAAGTAGTCCTGTGGGCATGGGGTGGGCGGGCCCAACACAGGCAGGGACATCTGGACAGGAACAGGACTTCTGCTCAGCTGCTGGGAATGGACTCTGCATGGAGCCCTCTGGGGCCCCAGCTGGACTGAGGGCTGGAAGGTCTCTTCCCAGGCAGCAGGAGGCCAGGGTGTCCACCTCCTACTTCCTCAGAACTCACTTCCAGTCCTCAGTTCCCAGAGCCAGTCAGAGACCCCAGGTCCTTCCCGGAAGGATTTCCTTTCTTTTTCCTATTGGCAGCACTGAGGATGAACCCAGGGCCTTTGCACAGAGCTATATCCTCAGCCCTTTTTATGTTGGAACAGGGTTTCAATAAGTCACTAAATTGCCTAGGCTGGGCTCAAATGTGTGATCCTCCTGCCTCAGCCTCTCAGAGTGCCAGGAGGATGACAGGTATGCACTGCTACACCCAGCTCGGAATTCTGCTTTTGTTCTTTTTTTTTTTTGTCTTTTGGAGACAGGGTCTCGCTATGCAGTTGAGGCTGGCCTTGAGCTCACTTTTGAAGCCCAGGCTGGTCTCGAACTTGCACCAATCCTCCTGCCTCAGCCTTCCGAGTGCTGGGAGTACAGGCATGAGCCACCATGCCCGGCTTCTGCTTTTGTTTTATTTCATTTATTTTGTAGTGTGGGGATCAAACCCAGGGCTTTGTGCATGCAAGGTAAGAGCCCTACCGCTGGGCCACATCCCCAGCCCCCGGATTATTCTAACCTTGATGTTGGATGCTGAGCCTCCTGGTGCCAAGAGGTGGCAACAGGGTGGGAACTAGAGGGCCTGGAAATGTGGGAATATTGCAGGGACCCAGAGAGCAGAGGACTCTGGGTAGCCCTGAACACTGTGTGCAGGTTCCAGCATGGGGTGCAATGGGCGGCGGGGGAAGGGACTGCACAAGGGAGCAGCTGATCCCCAGGGCTTCACAGAGACTTCCTCCTTCCCCCCACCCCTGTGGTTTCCCCAAGATCTTGCTGTTTCCTGCCCTTGGTGTTGCAGGACAACTGTACTTCTCCAGAGGTAACCAGACACAGACAGCACTAGAACTAGGAACTCTAGCCCAGCACTTGAGGCAGGAGGATTCTTGTGAGTCTGAGGCCAGCCTGAGCTACATAGCAAGACTCTATCTCAACTCTCCCTCAATAAAAAGAAGCTGATGAGTGATTTGCCAGGCAGAGAGACTCCAAGGGGCTCTTAGAGGAGTGGGCCTGGCTGAGGTGAGGCAGAAGGCTGGCACCTGAATGAAGGTGCTCCAGGGCATCAGCCTGCCCTTGGGTGACTCCACCACCTCGGCCGGGCTCGCACATGTGCATAGAAGCTTGGTTCCAGGCCCAGCAGAGCTGGACGCTGGCTTCTGAGGTTTGTGTCAGAGACATCTACGTGGGCTGGGGAGATAGCTCCGAGGCACAAGTGCCTGCTGGGCAAGTACAAGGTCGTGAGTTCAAACCCTGGTCCCACAAAAAAAAAAAAAAAAAAAGGCAGAGACATCTACGTGCTCCTGATCTTGGAGGAAGTAAGGCAGCGGTGACACAGAGCGGCAGGACAGGAACTCAGGAACCCTGAATGTCTATTTTCTGTTCCCTAAACTGGGCATTCTCCTCCTAGGGCTCCTAACCTCAGCCTGACCCAGGTCTCCTGTTCCATGGTGCCGAGTGAGGGTCAGGAGGGAAAGGACAGGCACTTCCGGGGCGAGGGAGTTCCATCTGCTCTTGTTCCAGAGGTGCAGGGCGAGGGGCCTGTGATCTAGCCAAGCGGGCAGGGGTGGGGGCACACACAGGTCCCCTTGCTGGGTGGGGAGAACAACCCAGGGGTGGCAGCCTACCCCCTGGAGCCCCCTGCCAGACAGCTCTTGGCTGGGTCACCCTGGGGGCACAGGACACAGGGTTGTGATGCCAGCAGCTGAACAAAAGTAGCAAAACTTGTTTGCCAACTCCCTTGACACAGTGTACACAAGGTTTACGGGAGACGTGCGGCAGGCACTCACACAGCCGCATACGGTCACGCCTTCTGCAGAGGCGCACGCTGTCTGCACGGCCAGGCGGGCCTTGGCTGGCATTGCCTGTGCCTGGGAGTAGGCACCCCACCAGGTCGCCTCTCCACAAATACACTTCTCTGTCAACAGGTGTCCCCAGGCCTTGGACATGGAGCTGGGACCTAGCTGCGTGCAGCCTAGGCTTGGTCTGATGGTCACAGATGGGGGACCCTGAGAATTCCACCTGACATACACGGGTGATATCAGGGGAAGGAAACAGAACAAGGCATTCCCATCATTGGTCAGTGCATGGGCTGGGGGTGCAGCCCAGCAGCAGACTGTCCTTAGCATGCGCAAGTCCCTGGCTTTGATCCCCCACGCGGAAAAAATAAAAAATAGAAAATATATTTTATACAAATGTTTGTGTACACATGCACAAGCACAAAATGCACATGCATATGTACACACACACACACACACACACACATGCAACAGGCACCTAGACAAAGCAAAAATCAAACATTAAGCATGGCAACAGACACAAGACCTAAGACAGCGGGCTTCCTGAGAGTGAAACAGCAATCAACGCATTGCAAGGAGCGGCCAGCACCAAAGTGGGACAGGCACAACGAGGCCAACCACGGCCAAACATGGCTTATTCTGCCCCGTGAAAGCAAGGCAGTGCCAGGAAACACTCCTTCTGGGCTGAGGGGGCCGAGCTGGGGGTGGCAGGCACAGGTAAGATGAGTCAAGTTAGCCAGGCACAGCGGTGCAGGTCTGAAATCCCCCTAACTCAAGAGGCTGAGGCAGGAGGATCACTGTCCGAGGCTGGCCTGGGCCAGTGAGTTCAAGCTCAGCCTGGCCTGTGTAGGGAGACCATACCTCGAAACAGACAAGTAAATTAGTGAAAAGGCTGGGGCTACAGCCCCGTGAAAGGCTCCAGGTTCAATGCCCAGTACTGCCAAAAAAATTCAAATGTTTTTGGAGTCGAATTATATAACTGTCACGTGCACAGGGGCAGGAGAGATATCTCTGAGGCACAAGTGCCTGCCTGGCAAGTGCAAGGTCATAAGTTTGAACCCTGGTCCTGAAAACAAAAACAAGTAAACAAATGTCACGCGCAGGAGGCCAAGGGGAAAGTGACACAAACACAGGCCAGGAAAGGCACTGGCTCTGGCAGAAGGTGCCCTGGACTAAAGGGAAGCACTTGGGGCCCAGGCCTCTGAGCACTGGGCTCCTCTCTGCAGGTGCCTTCTCCTCTCCCACCTGGCTCTCCCTGGCTGGGCCAGATGTCAGGCCATCTCTCATCCAGATGTTTATGTCCTCTGTGCAAGCCCAGTGAGCCCAGCTCAGGCGAGGCAAGCCTTGGACCACCATCAACTCCTAGGCGCTCTGCCTGTCCTCCCTGCCTTCCTAGCTTCCACCCTCCCTGCCTTCCTCTCCTCCTTCCCTCTTTTTGAACTGGGTTCCAACTCCAGCCTCAGCCTCCCTCCTTGGCTGGGACTCCAGAGCGTGCCAGCACATGCACCCTGCTGGCTCAGCACTTTAAAATGCTACAAGTGCTCTACTCAGCTTCCTAGGAAGCAGGGTTCCCTGCGATCATCTTGTGTTCCACACAAGCTCTGCAGTGCTCTGCTCAGTGACTTTGACCCAGCCAGAGACAGCTGGCCTGGGGAGGACCCAGCCTGCCCCGGCCTGCCCCAGCCCCACTGCAGCCCTGCTGCTGCTCCCCACCCCCACATGGAGCCTGAGCCAGTGCAGTTGCCTCTTTTGTTCAAGGACTTGGTGGTTAGCTTTCCCAGGCAGCCACTTCCTAACTTGTAATTACCAACAATGCCCTGTGATTGGTTCCCCTGCCACACAGGTAATGCTTCCGTCCAGGGCTCCAGAGGAGCCTGCACTAGACACTATCGTGGTCTTAATGACACAAAGACCTTACAAGACCAGGGGTTGCAGCAGGACAGATGGCCAGAAAGGCCTGAAGAAAATAGAGAGGAGAAAGGACAATTCAGCTTACCTGTTCACCCACCCACCTATCCACCCACCTATCCATCCACCCATCCACTCATTTACCCACCTACTCATCCACCACACATCCACCCATCCATTCATCCATCTATCCATCCATCAACAACAGCAGAATGTAGGGCCAGGGATACAGCTCAGTGGCACAGTGCCTGCCTGGTGAGCTCGAAGACCTGTGTTCAATTTCCAGTACCAAAGAAAAGGTAGCATGCAAAGCCGAGGGGCACAGCTGTGCCTGTGGTGCAGTGACAGCCAGACAAGGGACACATGCAGAGTCACCTGAGGAGCCTTGGGCCTCTTTCTAGGGGGAGAGAAGAGGGCTGGGCCGGCGCCTGCAGCAGAGAGAATTGGTGGGGAGACTGAGACAGGGAGAAGACCAGGGCAGGGTGTTTATGCATAGGGCTGGAGCAGAGCTGTGACCGGCAGTTTGGGGCAGGAAATCTCCCAGACAGGAGGGAGCCGGGCTGGGGGATGGGCAGGCACACAGCATGGCAGTCGCTGGGGCTGGGAAAACAGCTGTTTTCTTCACACGGGGTCACCTCAGGCTCAGCTAGCTCTGGCCTCGGTTTCCCCAAGGTGCTCAAGAAGCACAAAACAAAGAAAGAAAGAAAGAAAGAAAGAAAGAAAGAAAGAAAGAAAGAAAGAAAAAAGACTCTGAGCTACAGGGATGAAAGGCTCGGCTCCGCCAGACCACCGCTCCCTATAAAACAGACCTGTGACGCCGCAGCTCCTTTGGCTGCTGAGTAGCCCAGCGTCTTTGAAGATGAAACGTGCTGCGGCCTAATGAGGAGTCAGCCAGCTGGCCCAGGCAGAGTGGGCCCGCTCACTGCTCCCCAGCCCCGCCCAGCCCTCCTGGGCCTCTGCTCCACCTGCCCGAAGGGAGCCGGGGTCTCAGGCTGCCTGACCTCTCCAGACCTCCAGGTGGCAAGGCTTTGGCTTTTGGCTGCTCTGCAAAGACACACTGGTCCCTTGGAGCTTCTAGGCCCCACAGTTGTTCCCAGCACAGCAGCTGGGGTGGGAGGCGCATCTCACAGGTTTCTCTGCAGCTCAACCCCTGGCCCCAGCCCTGCTCTGAGCTGGATCTGCCTCCTGGAAGCCTCCAGTCCCTCGCATCAGCAGCCTCTGAAGCCCCCTGCTTCCTGGCAAAAACTGCTTGGCATGGGTAGGCAGGGGTGCATAGTCGGCTCCTCACACTCTCCTGGGAGGCCGGGCCTCGTAAATGCACTAATATTAGCCCAGCGGAAAGATAGCCAGCCTGGTGCACACGCACGTGGGGGTGATGGCAGCATCTTAATGGGGCCTCTGTGTTCATTAAGTAATTAGTTCTTTTATCTGATTTGCAGAGAGGTGCCCAAAGGCTGGACTTCTAGATCGCCAGATCCAGCCTGCAAGCTGGCTTTTGGAATTTAGATGCCTGTCTCCCTCCATTTTCCTCTCTGGTTCAGGGAAGCCCCTGAAGACCCATCCCTCCACCCCAGAGAGTTGGCCCTCTCTCTCTGCTGTGCAGCCCCCAAAACCACCATTCATCCCAGAGACCCCCCTGTTCTGACCCTGGTCTACCTCATTGCCCTGACTTCTGCCAGAGCTTGGCTTGAATAGAAGCTGGGCAAGGTCTAGAAAGTCAACTAGGAAGCCGGGTGGGGTGTGGGGGAGAAGGGCTGTGCCCTTAGCAATCAACAGATGCAGACAGGGGGGTCAGGCCTACAAGGGGCCCACAAAAAGGAAAAAGAGGTGGCTTGTCACAACCAGGTTATTCCTGTAGTCATTCTTTCTTGTTGTTTTGAGGTAAGATCTTGCTACGCAGTTCAGGCTGGCCTTGAACTCACTGTGTAGCCCAGGCTGGCCTTGACCATGCCGCAATCCTCCTGCCTCTGCCTCTGGAGAGCTGTGATCACAGGCACGCAACACCCTCCCCAAGGCCAGCATTTCAGCCCACCCCAAGCTGTGCTGGAAGGCCACGGGGGTGCCTCTCTGCTAATGGAGGATGCTGAGGACACAGCCCCCCAGCCCCCGGCCCACTGCCTGCACACCTGTGCACTCGGCCTCCCCAGTGGCTGTGCGCTTTGCTCTCTCCAAGGGCAAGACCTAATTATAGGCTTTGGGGAGATGATGAGCACTTCCTCCCAACACAGCCAACCACTGGGCTGTCCCAGCATGGCTGGTTCTGGAGGACTGGCAACTACAGGCCCAGGGCCGTGCGCTGCGCCCTGCCCTGCCCTCCCTGAGCTATCTGTGTGTGTGGGGCAGCTGGGCTGGCAAGCCCACAGGTGCAGGGCTCACCTTGCGGTCCACCTCAGCACTGGCATTGGGCTGCTGCTCCTGGTAGGGTGTCCAGGTCTGGTAGCCCAGTTGCTGCCTGAGGACTGATGGCTTCATGAGACCCAGGAGCTGGCTGAGGAAGGACAGCTGGGGAGAGAAGGGAGGCTGTCACTCACAAGGCAGCAGCTGCACGAATGTGCAGGTGTCCAGGGACACGGAGCACCAGCTTCCAGGGTGTGAATCAACCTGTCTCAAAGTTACTGCAGGCCTTAGACCCTGAGTATTTGATACTGTAGGATGGGCCACACAGTTTACCAAGAAAGGAGGGTCTCCTAGGGTCTCTATCACACACACACACACACACACACACACACACAGACACACACATACACACACCCCCTGTCAGTGGGAAAGTCTTTAACAAAGTGAACTAAAAGACCTAAGTGGTGGGCCTGGCGGGATGGCTCAGTGGTCTAAAACGTCTGCAGGCAGCTGCAGGGACCACAGTTCGATCCCCGGCACCACATGCTACGCCAGCCCTGCCCTTGGGGCAGGCTGAGCCTGCCAAAAAAATAAATAAACAAACAAACAAAAGTTCTGAAACAAGAAAAAAAAAAAAAGACCTAAGTGGGGGCCCGGCAGGATGGTTCAGTGGTCTAAAGCGCCTGCTTAGGAAAGCTTAGGTGGCTTCAGGGACTGAGGTTCGATCCCCGGCACCACATGCTGCACCAGCTGTGAGCAGGCCATAAAAATAAATAAACAAACAAACAAAAATTCTGAAACAAGAAAAAAAAAAGAGACCTAAGTGTATCAAGGTGGCACACACTATAATATTAGCACTTAGGAGGCTGAGGCAGGAGGACTCCTGCGAATTCAGGGAACCTCAACTACTTAGTGAGAACCTATCTCAAATAAAATAAAATAAGAAAAACCTTCTCAGGCCTAAGCATTAATCTACTTCCTGAAGGACAACAGGCAGAGGAAGGCCTCTGACCCTGAGCAGACCCTGTCCACCTGATCTGCTCCTCCTCCCCATCCACGCTTGCTGTGTCCTTCTCTGTTCACTGAACTTGTCACCGTGGCATGCAAAACATACAGGACGAGGACAGACTGTGTCCCAGGCGCCAGTCGTCCATCACCAGGGCAACACCCATGGTCAGCACTGCCCCTCTGTCCTCACTATACCCTTCCCTGCTTCAGACTGATTTTGTTGTTGTTGTTGTTATTTTTAGGTGGGATTTCTCTATGTAGCCCAGGCTGGCCTAGAATTCCAATCAATCCTTCTGCCTCAGCCACCCCAATGCTACGATTATAAGCATGTGTCACCATGCCTACTTCAGCAAATTCAAGTACTGCCTCATTTTGTCAGTTGGCTGTGTAACAGAGGAGGAGGGTTTGCCCTGCTGTAACCACAGTGCCTCTTTCTTTCTTTCTCTCTTTCTTTCTTTCTTTCTTTCTTTTTTTGAGATAGGGTCTCGCTATGCAGTTCAGGCTGGCCTTGAGCTCACTTCTGTAGCCCAGGCTGGTCTTGAACTCGCGCCAATCCTCCTGCTTCAGCCTCCCGAGTGCTGGGATTGCAGGCATGTGCTGTTATGTATTTATTGAGACAAGGTCTTGCTAAATTGCAAATCTAAGCTGGGCATGGTGGCGCACGCCTGTAATCCCAGCACTCGGGAGGCTGAGGCAGGAGGATCGGTGTGAGTTCAAGACCAGCCTGGGCTACAAAAATGAGCTCAAGGCCAGCCTGAACTGCATAGTGAGACCCTGTCTCAAAAAAAAAAAAAAAAAAAGCAAATCTTCCTGCCTTCCAGAGTGCTAGCATGATAGGTATGTACCACCATGCCCAGCCCAGCGTAGTGTCTGAAGAAACTGCCCACTCTTCCAACAGGCTTGGGCATCTCTGGGAGGCAGTGCACCCCCCCACCCCACCCCCTCAGCAGACCGTCTTCGTGGCTGCACGGGGCAGGAGTGTGCACAGCCTGGAGGAGCCACTGTGCTGGCTGCAGTGTAGCCAGGCAGCAGGCAGGCTCTGGGTCCTGGCTGCTCTAGGCTGTCTACAGCCCTGGGGTAAGGAGGTCACAGGGTCAAAGCCAGGGTGGCACCCAGCGGCATCCCCTGCTTAGATCTAGCCAGTGCAGTGTGGCTCCAAGGGAGGGCTGGAGCCCCCATCCTGCTCCCTTCTTGGGCCTGGTCCTGCTGCACACCTGGCCTCCAGAGGTGACTCATCCGAGCCACCTGCTTGCCACCTCAGCCTGCAGTGGCTTGGCCTGCAGTGGCTTTGGCAGCCCACAGGAGCAACTGGGCTGGAGTCAGGCTGGCCTCAGCTGGTGGGGAGGGGCGGTTTCCCTGCCTGGTGTGTGACAACTTTGGAAGGAGTAGGAGTGGTGCTGCGTTTGGGGCCAGGAGACTGCCTCGGGGTTGCAGGTCTTGCGCAGGCTCTGTCTGGGAAGGTTTGCAAGACTGCCTGGCCTGCCCTACACACAGCTGTGCAAGCACTGACGGCCTGGCCCACACCCTGCCGCACCCCTCTGGACCTTCCCTGCTCCAGAGCCCTGGGCAGGGCGGGGCGGGAGGCGGGAAGAGCGCAGGACAGCAGCCTGCTTGCTCTTGCCCGTGTTTTCTCTCTAGATCTGTGCAAACAGCTCAGCAAGTTGCCCGCCTGCCTGCAACCTGATTGCTAATTTCCTTTGGTTTCCAGCCGGCTGGCCTCCTCCAAACAATTTGCTCTGCAGGATTTGGGCTTGTGTGGGACCCATGGGTCCCAGTGGCCAGGATCAGATCTGCACTCTCCTCTCCCTATCCAGCCCTGTGTGGCTGGGGGCCACCTCAGCAACCCCAGCTTGGCAGGGCAAACTTGTGGTGTGGGGGTGGGGGAGAAGCTAATGCTTTCCCAAGCCACGCCTCCACTGGGGTCCATGAGGCGTGAGGTCTCTGATTGCACAGGGAAGCAGCCATGATCTTAAGTGTCTGCAAGGCCTCAGTGGCCCCAGTGATCTGGCCTGCAGCCTAGAGCCTGGGTCCTGACCCCAGACCTGCAGAGCTGCCCTACTCCATTTTTTCCATTTTGTTTTTGAGAGGGGGTCTCACTGTGGTCCAGGGTGGCCTGTGACTCAGGGCAACCTTCCTGCCTCAGTCTCCTGTGTGCTGGGATTATAGGCATGGGCGACCATGCCCGGCAGTTTTTTTTTTTCTTTTTCTTTTTTTTTTTTTTTTGTCTTTTTGAGGCAGGGTCTCGCTATGCAGTTGAGGCTGGCCTTGAGCTCACTTTTGTAGCCCAGGCTGGTCTCGAACTCACACTGATCCTCCTGCCTCAGCCTCCCGAGTGCTGGGATTACAGGCGTGCGCTACCACGCCCAGCTAGTTTTTTTATTTCTTATCGGTTCTCCTCCCTGGCTACTGTGGAAGCTGCATGGCCTAACACACTGCCTGGCACTTGGCATGGACTTTGGTTTTTTTTTTTTTTTTTTTTT
>PVJA010051631.1:0-12741 GCA_004027025.1 Myocastor coypus
CTGTTTCCATTTGTTCTTCCATTTTCCCCATCCTTTTTCTCTCCTCTCCCTCCCTCCCTCCCCATTACTCCATCCTTATTCCTCCTCCAATTTGAAAAAGGTCTCCTTACTTCCTATTATCCATCTTTCATTTTGCTCCTGATCTATAGTTTGTACTTTTTCTGTAAGAGAAACAACATGATATTTAACCTTGTGATCCTGATTTACTTCACTTAATTTTATAGCCTCAAACTATGTCCATTTACCTAAGAATACCGAAGTTTATCCTCTATGGTGGAGTGGCACTCCATTGTGTATGCTCCACGGTGCTAAAGAAAATACTACCAATGAGTGGGTGTATTTTATTTACCCATTCATCTGTTCACTGATACATAGGTCATTTACAGTATTTAGCTATTTCAAATTGTATTGCTATGAACATGATTATGCATATATCACTGAAATACGATGATTTCAACTTTTTAAAAATATTATGGCCGGCTCAGCCTGCCCTGGGGGTGGGGCTGGTGCAGCAAGTGGTGCCATGGATCAAACTGAGGTCCCTGCAGTTGCCTAAACTTTCCTAAGCAGGCACTTTAGACCTCTGAGCCATCTTGCTGGCCCAGTGACTTTAACTTTTGAGAATATATTTAGCTGGGTTTACTTTACATTTGCTGAGGAATTTCCACTGGCATGTGTTATGGTTCATGTCTAGTTGTCTCCCCAAAGCCTCATCTAGTCATTGGGTGGGGACTTCTGGAGTTTGGCATTAACTCATGATCCACTGGGATTACGGGTAATCCAAGAATGGGATTATGGGTCTGAGTACTGCTGGGATTATGGGTGTGAGTGCTACACACAGCCTGAGGTGGAGAGCCTGAATGTAATATAAGAGAGACAGAGAAACAGACTCTTTCTGTTGCTCTTGTTGGCCTGTTCCATTGTTGCTGTTCTGACGCCATGAACTAGGGCTCTCTGCGACGTGCCCCTCTGCCTTTGAGCCAGCCAGATAGATATAGAATGAAACCTCCAGTAACTGTGAGTTAAATAAACCGTTCCTTCCTTCATCTTTGGTGCTGAGTACTTGTCCCAGCAATGAGAGAAGAGTAATTGAGACAGCATGTCAATATAGCTCTAAGGAAATGGTTAAAAAATATTTAGTGCACTAAATATGACATAGAGTTCATAATTCTAATGTAAGGCAGGAAAGGTGATTGACTTCTATTTCATGATGGCTAGTGATGCGGAGCATTTTCTCATGTACTTATTATCTTCTAGTGTTTCTTCCCCTGAGAAGTGTGTGTTTATCTTAGATGCCCATTTCTTGATTGGGTTTTTGAATTTTGGGACCCTAATTTTTTTAGTTCTTTATAAATTCTAGTTAGAAGGCCTTTGTCTGAATATTTACTAGTTAAGATTTCTTTTCTTAATTTGTGGGTTATATTTTCACTCTGTTGGTAATTTCTTTTGATGTGCAAATGCTTCTCAGTAAGAGAAGGTCCCAGTTGTTAATTCTTTCAAGTATTACATGTGCAATTTGATTTTTCTCCATGAACTGCTTGCCTACCCCACTGTCTTCAAGATTTCCACCTACTTTCTCTTCCAAGAGATTTAGTGTCTCTATGTTAATATTTAGATCTTTAATCCATTTTAACTTTAGTGCATGGCGATAGTCCTTGGTCAAGTTTTGGTTTCCGGCATGTACCAATCTAGTTTTTTTCCAGTATCATTTGTTAAAGAGGCTGTCTTTCTTCCAGTCAATATGTTTGGCCCTTTGAAAAAGGTAAGTTGGCTGAGTGTGTTTGTAGTTGTTTCTGCATCTTCTTATCTATTCCATTGATCCTTAGGTGAATTTTTTGCTAATACCATGCTGATTTTATCATAGTCGCTTTGTAATGTAATTTAAAGTCAGGATTTGTAATGCCTCCTCCCTTGTCTTTATTGCCCAGGATTGCCTTTTCCATTCTGGTTTTTTTCTGGTTCCAAATAAATTTTAAGATTGATTTCTCTAGGTCTGTGAGCTATGTTAGTGGTATTTTTTTTTTAAGATTGCAATAAATCTGTATAATAATTTTGGGAGTATGGCCATCTTTACAATGTTGGTTCTTCCTATCCAGGAACAGCTAATATTTTATCATCTTTTGAAATCCTATATTACCTTTTTTTTCAGAGTTCTATAGTTTTTATTGAACAGATTTTTTATTTCTTTAGTTTGATTAATTCCTAGGTATTTCATTTTCTGTGGTACTGTTGTGAGAGGTATTGTTTCTCTAATTTCTCTCTCAGTGTGCCTACTATCTGTGCAGTGGAATGCTATTGACTTTTGGGTGTTGATGTTGTATCCTGCTATACTACTGAATTTGCATATTAATTTAAGAAACTTCTTGGTGGAGTGTTTTAGGTATTACGAATATCTTGTCTGCAAATAATGATAGTTCAACTTCTATTCTTATTATAATTTCTATTATTTCTCTCTCTTGTCTAATGACTCCAGATAATGATCCCAGAACTATATTAAATAGGAGTGGTGATAGAGGACATATTTGTCTTGTACGAGATATGTGAGTAAAAGACTTCAATTTTTACCCATTTAGAATTATGTTAGCCACTGGATTGTCATAGGGGTCTTTTATCAGATTGAGGTAGAGGCCATCTATTCTAATTTTTGTAGGACTTTAACATGAATGAGTGTTGAACTTTTTCACAAGCCTTTACTGCATCAATTGAGATGAAAATGTGGTTTTTGAATTTGTCTCTATTGATATAGTATATTACATTTATGGATTTATGTATATTGAACCATTCTTGTACCCCTGGGATGAATCCTATCTGATCATGATGTATAATCCCAGTGATTTGCTGTATGGTATTTGTGAGAATTTTATTGAGGAATTTTGCGTTAATGTTCACAAGAGAAATTGGTCTGTAGTCCTCTTTTTCAGTTGCGTCTTTCTCTGGCTTTCGTATCAGTATAATATTTGACTCCAGGAATGATTTCAGGAAGATTACTTCATTTTCAATTTCATTAAATAATTTGAGGAGTGCTGAGGTTATATCTTTTGTAAATTTCTTGTAGAATTCAGCTGTGAATGCATCAGGACCTGGAATTTTCTCTGTTGAAATACATTTTGTGTTTCATTGTCTGTTATTGGGCTATTGAGCATTCTTATGTGATCTTGATTCAGTTTTGGTAAATTGTGCATTTCTAGGAATCTGCCCTTTTCATCTGTTTCTTCCATTCTGTGAGAATAAGGATTCTCAAAGTAGCTATTAATGAACTTTTGAATCTCCACTGGGTGTGAGGTAGTTGCTTCCTTTTCATTTTTTATTGCTTCAATTTGAGTTCTTTCTTTCCTCTTCTTGATCGTTTAGCTAGAGACATCAATTTTATTTATTTTTTCATAGAACCAGCTTTTTGATTCATTAATCAATTCTAAAATACAAACCCATTAGTTCCAAAAATTTGTCAAATGCTAGTCATCATTACTCATTATTAGTGTTCCTAACTGTAGTTCTGCTCCTCTGGCAAGATGTTCAGCTCCTGTATTAGCTGGATGTGTCTGACCCCCAGCCTCTCTGCATGGAGTTTTGCTGCAAGGTTCCACAGGAGGTGCTGGGTCTGAGGTCTTGGTGGGGGAAGTTTTGGTTACAGCAAGCAGGCTAAGGCTCCCACACATGAGCCAGGCCTGTGATCTGGATGGGAAGAGATCTGGGCTCTGCTCTGCAGAGCAGGTTGAAGGCCCCACACACACACGCCAAGCCTGAAGTCTGGATGGGGAAGTTCTAGTCACAGTAGATAGGCAAAAGTTCCTACACATGAGCCAGGCCTGGGATCTGAGTTGTATCAAATTTTGTTAATCAGTTACTCTTGTTTAAAAAATGTATAACATATGTATTGTTGTATATTACCCTGTTTCCATCTTTGCTTCTCATTTTTGTTCTTGCTTTTGTTTTTATTCTTCAAAATAAAAATAAAATTAAATTAAAAAAGAAAACATAAAAGAATACTAAATTTCCTTTATGAATAAATTAGGCACTATAAGAAACCCACAAGCTTGACACTTCGTTAATTGACACTAATGTAACTGAAGGAGCAGGTTTGTTTTTTGTCCTAAGTATAAATCCAAGTTCATAATCAATTAAGAATTATTTTCATCAAGGAAATGTTAGAACCGCTGCACATATGAGAACCTTGTAATTGAGGGATTTTCCTGTTTCTCTCACCACTTGTCCACCCTGCAAATCACTACTGGTGCAGAGTTCAATGTCCCAAGCAAGAGGAGCTTCAGAACTCAGCCCCAAGACCACTTGCACCCTGATGAGGTTGCCCATCCCCCACTGCTTTTGACTAGTGCCTTGGGGGTGTGCATGGAGAGATCAAAACAGGTGAAGAAACATTTCAGCAAAGAAACTGTTATTTACCCCACAAAACTGAAAAAACAATATTAAAAAATCAACAGATCACCATTCTGATTTGCAGAACTTGATACCATATTCCAACAGTGCTCTTGGTAAACCACCCATTGCCATGTTCTGTTTCTGTAAGGAGTACAATTACTAAATTATCAAAACTGCTTCTTTGATCATAAATCTCTCGTACTCTGGGACTCTAGAATCTCCATGGACTCTACTTCCTGGTTGCAGCAATTCAATTTCTCAACCTACGTGCTCTCTAGCTCTTTTGAACTTGCTTCCTGCACCTGAAGCGTGTGTGTAGGTGACTTGGGGGGTGTTGTTTCCTTCTACTGTCATTGTGATCTCCAATGTTTTTCACGTCATCATCCTTAATGTTTGTGGCATCTCTGATGGGGTGATTAATTTTGAGATAAAACTTTTGGGTTGATTGTTATTTTTATTGGGACTAGATACATTATTCTTCTCAGAACAATTTATTAAAAATTGGATACTCAGAATCTGACCTGAAATGTTAACACATTTTCCTTTTTTATAGAAATCTTTGCTGTTATATATCATTCAGGACCTCAATTATACCAAAATGGAGAAACTCTTATCTCCATTACTGAAGAAATACCATATCTTCCAGGAACATATTGAAAATATTTTTCTTTTTCCAAGTAGATGCTGCTGGTGGTGAGAACACATTTGTGTGCTCTGAATTTTAAATCTTCAACCCCACTAGCAATATCACAGACTTCTCCTTCCAGGTGTTCTTTTAGTGTTTCCAGATTTTCATGATCATCATCAATATGAGCAACTCAGGCTATTATCTTTTTTTTTTTTAAAGAATTTTTTATTTTATTTTATTATTTTTTTTCTTATTTCAGAAACCCTTGTTTGTTTATTCACTCATTTTCATGGCTGGCTCAGCCCGCCCGGAGGGCAGGGCTGGCGCAACATGTGGTGCCGGGGATCGAACTGCGGTCCCTGAAGCCGCCCAAGCTTCTCCAAGCAGGCGCTTTAGACCACTGAGCCATCCCGCCGGGCCCTCAGGCTATTATCTTAATGCCTCAAAGATTAAAATCTACAGATCAGAAAAACTTTGATCTGGGCACACCAGACTTGCAACCAGGCATCCCCCAGTCACCCATGGGCCCCCGAGTTGGTTTGTGTAGGTTTGTCAGAATGGATTTGGGTATAAGGATAGGTATAGGTGTGGGAGGTGCTGCTGATGGTAGCAGAAGTGTTCTGGATTTTTAAATTTTTGGAGCTTGAGAATGTGTTAGGTGGTGGTGGGATCTAGCCCATCACTGGGTGCAGAAGCCCTTATCTTGCAGAGGGCACAATGTCTAGTTGACCATGACCACCTTCAGCCCCAGTGCTCCCCACACCTCATGTTTTGAACAAGGGAGTCAAGTTCCAGAGTTTTCCTTAGCCTTTTGTAGTGAAAGAAAACTTTGCATCTTCATGTTTGGATAAATGTTTAGTGTGAATCTATTTTCCCTAACCATTGTTCTATCTCAATCACTCCAAGATTTATTTATTTATTTATTTATTTATTTTGGTATGAGGGATTCAACTTGGGACCTTGCGTTTGCCAGGTGTCCACCTATGCCCCTGAGCTATATCCCCAGCCTCAAGATTTATTCATTTTATGCAAATTTTCTACAGATAGAATATGTAGTCTTGACTCAGCCCTGTTAGTCTTTAACCAGGCCTCCTTCTTGGACAAACACTGTAGACTTAAATATTGTATATGTCACTTTTGGGCACTCAGCCATCTGGTGCCACAACTAAGCCTTTAATCCAGGCCATTAAGTCCAGTTTGATTGGTTTTACTTTTTTTGTGGGGGGAAATTCATAATTTGCTTTTATTTCCCTTTGTACTAAGCTCCACAAAACACTCTAGCTCTCCATTGTCTTTTATGCTAATGAGTGGAGAACCTTCCATGGGTTTACAGAGGAGAAGGTACTTCCTCTTTCTTGTCATGGTCCTCTAAAAGTTGCTTGACGTGTGCTGATGTCTCATTCATATATGGTAGCTTTTCTTTTAAAACTATGGTATGAAAATCTGATTCTCTTTGTAGTATCTTACTGTGACTTCTCAATGAACATTTTTTGAAAACTGCATTTACTTAGGAGATTAGGAGTTGAACACTTTTTTTTTTTTTTTTAAATTGGTCTTGGCCAATCGACAAGAGACATGCGTTGAAGATGGTATGTTTGAGACTGAGGTCATGTGGAAACCTCCACCCTCATGCTAGTAAAGCTTGACTTCTGCAGGCAGGGTTGGAAGGATACCATGTGGAAGTTCATGCATTGTTCCATGGCTAACAAAGTCAAAACCTACAGATTTTGAAAAGTTACCTATTGGTATTTCAACTAAAATGCAGAAATATGTGGCTGAGGGTCATCATGCTGTGTATAGAAATTTCAAAGAGATAAATAAGTTGGGGGATATAATTAGTTATGAGTGCAGAACATAGCATCAATTTATTAGAAGACATAGTTTATTCTGTTGAATTTTGAGGACCAGCTTAGCATTGTTATGTGTAGCATTTTTACCCACCATTTCAGTATTCTATTAGAAGGAAACTTTTCCCCTGAATATTCCAACACGTAAATGGTTAGAAATACTGATATACAAAAAATCAATGCACAGATAAGCTTTTGTTCTTTTTTCTTTAATAAAAAGAAATCATTTCTTTTTTTCAAGGCTATTTCTTTATGTTGAATGAAACTGTGATAGAAGGGTACTACAGGGAAAATAACACTAAAATGATCTCAGGAAAGAAGTTTAAACTGGATACAAACTCTTAGACAAAGTGAAGTCACCTCTCCTGTGGCAGTTTCACGCAGTAAAATAACAATTCTATGTATTAATGGATGTTAGGAGCCAAATTCTTCTATTTGTGGCTTCTTCCTGTGTTCCTGTCTATACACATCTCAGCTGCTTTCGAACCCTTGAGCTTTGGGCTTCTTTATTTTACTAAGAAAAAGTGTAATCAAAGATCTGAGAGATTTAGATATATAACAGATAATTTTTGCCAAGGCAGGAATTGGAATTAGGGTGGTGAAGAAAGCAGAATAAGACAAAAGAAAACCAAAGGGGCAGTTGGGAAAAGTATTCAAAGAAGGTGAATGGAAGGCAAGGAGAGTGAAAGGGAATTTTGATCAGTAAGTTAGTTATAGGAAATTCAGTCTTGGAAGAAGCAGAAACCAGTTGCCAAAGATGAATTCTTCTTTTCTATTAGCAACATTATCTCCTAGAAGACAGGGAAGGGAATCTGAGGAGCATCCTTTTATTTTCAAAGTGAGAGTAACTCAGTGAATCCCTGCAGTGCACTGAAATGTTGGTGTTCTATTTCCGAACCACATCATCTCACCTTGTTATCACTTTCTGGATCCTGACACTTTTTAGAAACTAAATTTGTTGTATTATTTTTGGTCATTCTCCACAGTACTAGGAGCTCTGAGAAAGCAGAGACCTTATTTTATGGATTTCAATGCATCTGAAGATCTCAAAGGCAGTTTAATCTGTTAGTTTAGACAAGGGACTTAGAGGCACATAGAACTAGGCAGACCTCTGGGCTCCAAAACATATCATCTCTGTAAGCAATTCACCTAAGAGCTAGGTATCATGGTCCTGAAGAAAATATAGGATATATGTATATAGTGCTTCGGATCTTGGAAACCAGAGGTCACCAAAGGAAACAATGTTAGGTATCGTGTTGGTGAATTTCCCCATCTCTGAGGCACAACACTGACACCCACAGCATAATAAAAATTCATGCGGCTCATGGTTTCAGGAGATTTAGTCCATGGCCATCTGCTGCTAAGATGTAAACATCATGGTGGAAAAGCATGACAACAGCAAACATGCACAGCCCATAGGGGCTGGGAAGCAGAGCAGGGCAACAGGGCCTGGAAAAGCAGCCAGGGAACAGACACAGCATGCAAGATCACCCTCCTTGACCCATCTACTTGCACTGAGAAGTGTGTTCCATCATTGTCCCATGTGGATCCCAAACAAATCAAACTGACACAATCAAGGTTAAACATTATAGGTAGATTATTGGGTATTCAAGAAATCATAACGAAAGTAATTTTTTATAATAAAATTTCTCTTAATGGTACTGGATAAATGTTATTTGAAATTTGTCTTAAGAGAATAGGATAGATGTTAGCTAAATAAAATAATTAGCTCTAAAATCATTTTAAACAATTCTAAGGGATAAACAAACACTTTTTTCTTTCCTGGGAAGGGTAGTCCCTGAGGAAGTAGTCATGAGGGAATCTCTGCCTTAATAATTAGGTTACTGAAATTTGTGATTGAGAATCCAAGTGCTTAGTAAGGAACAAGTACAGTCACCTTTCTGGAAGTTCAAGTGTCCTTGGGTAAGTAAACAAGTACAAGTCCTGTTCTTCAGTTCTGAAAAGGTTACCAGATCAATTAGAGTTTCTGATTGTTTCTTCCAGATTGGGATGAGAGTACTTTAACTCAAGTCTGCTGTCTTCTACTCACTGGGTTTTTGTTTTTCTCAGGAAAATTGGACAGGAGAAATAGAGAGTATCGCCATAGCTCTCAATGAGGAAGATGAATGCCTGCCTTACCACGGCCTGGGTGTAGCCTTAGAAGTACAGACTCTAAGACTTAGACTGCCAACATTTATTGGAATACAGTTCCATATATTTGTGAATTGGTATATATTCTTAAGCTCAGTTGCTTTATGATGTAGCAATAATAGCATTGCCCTGGAATACTTAGAGCAGAACCTCTTACAGAACAGCCCCTTGCAGAGCTCTTAAATAAATGATAGTTTAAAAACTATTAAATTGGCAACTTCATGATCTAAGAGATTTTGGAAAAACAATCTGTGTATCAGTTATAAGTAACTTTAATTTAAATATAAAAACAAATAGTAAAACTGGGCATGGTAGCACACACCTGTAATCCCAGCTCTTGAGAGGTTGTAAACAGGCTGATCACTATGGGTCCAGTCTAGTCGTGAGGCCCTGAACACCCTGAAGACCCTTCCCTAAAAAAAAATACAAATGATAAATTAAAACAACAGTAAAAGAGCCTCACTTTTTGGATCTTATGACACTGATCCAGAACATGATAGCTTCTGCCTCTCCATATACAGGATGGAGGCTCAGGAGGAGAGATCAGAGAGGAAGGAACAGAGTTTATTTCAACATCTAGAAAACTAAATAGCTTGTTTGTGGTGTGGCAACCCTTGAGCATCTCTAGCTCTCATTCTGGAGGCAGAATTTATCTCCACATGAAACTCTGGAAGTTGAAGTCATCTGGTAGTTTGTTAACCATAGCAAGTGGGAAAAATTCTCCAACCAAAGTTTTATATATATATATATATATATATATATATATATATATATATATATATATATATATATATATTTTTTTTTTTTTTTTTGTAGATTTATTTTTCAAGAACAAGAGAGAGACACAGAAGGGTCATAGATGACTCGTGAAAGAGCCAAAATGGAAGCCTGGAACTTTTCTGTGACAGAGTTTATCCTTGCAGGTCTAACAGACCAGCCAGGACTCCGGATGCCTCTCTTCTTCCTGTTTCTAGGCTTCTACCTGATCACAGCGATGGGAAACCTGGGCCTCATCATCACGATAGCCCTGAACTCTCAGCTGCACACCCCTATGTACTTCTTCCTCTTCAATCTCTCCATAATAGACTTTTCTTACTCCACCACCATTGCCCCCAAATTGCTGATGAGTTTTATCTCCATGAAGAACATCATCTTCTATGCTGGGTGCATGACTCAGCTCTTTTTCTTCTGCTTCTGTGGCATTTCTGAGGCCTTCATCCTGTCTGCAATGGCATATGACCGCTATGTTGCCATTCGTAACCCACTGGTGTACACAGTCACCATGTCTCCCGGGGTGTGTTCACGCCTCCTGTTAGGTGTCTATGCAATGGGGTTTGCTGGGGCTATGATCCACACAGGAAACATACTGAGTCTCACCTTCTGTTCTGACAACTTTATCAATCATTTCATGTGTGATATCTTTCCTGTCCTTGAGCTGTCCTGTAATAGCACGCGTGCAAATCAGTTGGTGGTCTTTATTGCTGTGGCCATTATAATTGGCATACCGACCATTGCTATCTTCATTTCTTATGCCCTTATCCTGTTTAGCATTCTTCACATTCATTCCACAGAGGGTAGATCCAAGGCTTTCAGCACCTGCAGCTCCCACATGATTGTAGTTTCTCTTTTCTTTGGTTCTGGGGCTTTTGCATATCTCAAGCCACCATCCATTTTCCCCCTCCATCAAGGGAAAGTGTCTTCCCTGTTTTACACCATTGTGGTACCTATGCTGAATCCTTTAATCTATAGCTTGAGGAATCAGGATGTCAAAATTGTCTTGAAGAAAGCCTGGAAGAGAAAAATATTTTCTTAAAAGATGAACAGTTTTTGGAATAGAAGATTTTGCTTATTTATATTTATATTTTTAATCAAGAACCAAATTCCAGGTGTTTTGCTGTCTTGTAGGAAAGTGAATTTTAAGTCTTTTCTATTTAACGGAATGTTTAGTGCAGATCTATTATTCCTGAGCCTTTTTTCATCTTCAATGCTTCTAAGATTTATGCAAAACAATTATACTTAATGTGACTGGGTTTTACTAATTATGTAATTTAGCCTTCTTGCTTACCAGCTATAAAAGATGGGGAAATGTACGTGTTCCATATAGCAGGCATTTCAGTTCCAGTCTACTTTTGTTTTAATAAAGCTGTGTTTTTAAATAATGCCATGTTATATTATTGCACTTATAGATTTCTTTTTAAAACCTAATAATAAAATCTGCTTGTATTTACAGTATTGAAACCTCTTTTAACTGATTTTTTTCAATACTAGTTTTAAGAGCGTAGGAGTGAATTTTTGTTGTTGTTAAGATGGTTTTGGTCAAATAACAGAAAAGTGCATTAGGATGACGTTTGTGTGTCAGTTTAGTTCCTGTGCACCACTCTTTCATCTCAGTGTGTTCAGTTAGATCTTACATAACTTGATAGGTCGCAAGATGCTGAGCGGAAAGCCATACATTATTTCATGACTAAAAGACTCATAACTTAGAGATTTCTCAGGAGTTAAATTATTCATTTGAGTCACAGTAGGGAGATTTGCAGCTTAGGACATCACAAAAGCATCTGGAAGTTTGAAAGAGGCAATAAATAATTCTGAGACTCTAGTTATTAAGGCAGCATCCAGCCGTTCATTACTGCAAAATAATTTATTTCCATTGAATTTTTAAAGACCTGCTATAAAAATTGGTGTATTTACATTTTTATTTTCAGTATTTTTACTTCGTGCTTTTCAGTGATCTAGAAGGAATGTATTTTTTTCTGAATATACAAAGCTATATAGGTAGAAATGCCAATTTTAAAAATGAATCAATGAATAGACTTTTATTTTTACTTTAGTAAGTGCAAACAATTAAATATACTTTATTAAGCTCTCTTGCTTTTTTTTTTTTTTTTTTTACTGGCTCAGACTGCCTCAAGGGCACATCAGGTAGGACTTGTGGAGCTGGGGATCGAACCCTGGTCCCCTGCATCTGATTGCTTTTGCCCAAGCAGGCACTTAAACAACTGAGCTAAGCGACAGGCTCCTCTCTTGCTCTTTCTGTTATTCTCCTTGCCCCCTCCTTTCCTTGTTCTTCTACTCCTTTGTTCTCTTCTTCCCATAGTTGAAATGCATTTAAAAAAAAAAATATTTCGCTCTTTCTGGAAAACACCAAATGGCGGATGACGCCGGGGCAGCGGGAGGGGCCGGAGGCCCCGGAGGCCCAGGCCTGGGAGGCTTCGGCAGTGGCCTTCGAGGTCGCGGGCGCGGCAGAGGCCGGGGCCGGGGCCGAGGCCGTGGGGCTCGCGGCGGTAAGGCCGAAGACAAAGAGTGGATTCCTGTCACCAAACTGGGCCGGCTGGTCAAAGACATGAAGATCAAGTCCCTGGAGGACATTTATCTTTTTTCCTTACCCATCAAGGAGTCTGAGATTATCGACTTCTTTCTGGGCACATCCCTCAAGGATGAGGTTTTGAAGATCATGCCTGTGCAGAAGCAAACTCGTGCTGGCCAGCAGACCAGGTTCAAGGCATTTGTCGTCATTGGAGACTACAATGGTCATGTTGGCCTGGGTGTAAAGTGTTCCAAGGAAGTAGCCACTGCCATTCGTGGGGCCATCATCCTAGCCAAGCTTTCCATTGTTCCCGTGAGGAGAGGCTACTGGGGAAACAAGATTGGCAAGCCCCACACTGTTCCTTGCAAGGTGACTGGCCGCTGTGGCTCTGTGTTGGTGCACCTGATCCCTGCCCCCAGAGGCACTGGCAT
>PVJA010051632.1:0-12747 GCA_004027025.1 Myocastor coypus
ACAGGTACAAATGCACTAAATCATCTTACTTTTGACAAAGGAATCAAACATGTTCACTGGAAGAAAGATAACCTCTTTAACATTTGGTGCTGGAAAAACTGTCTTTCCGCATGCTAAAAGCTAATACTACATTCGGTCTATCACCATGCACTAAACTAAAACAAAATGGATTGTATATCTAACCACTAAAACAGAAACACAAAATCTACTGAAAGAGAAAATTGGTGGAAATCTTAAAGACATAGGAGTAGGCAGACAATTCATGAACAAAAACTAAACTGCATAGGAAATACTACCAAGAATCTAGAATTTAGATCTCATCTTACTGAGCAGTTCCTGTATGTCAAAAGAAATCACCAACAGAGTGAAAAGACAACCCAAAAATTAGAAAGAAAAAAAAATACCCAACAATCACTCAAACAAAAGAATTCTATCTAAATTATATAAAGAACCAAAAAAGTCAGCCCCCAAAATTTAAAGGTCCAACTCAAAAATGGACATCTGAGGAAAATACACTCAAAGCAAGAAATAGAAGTGGCAAATAAATACATGAAAATATGCTTCACAGCACTGGTGTTAGAGAAATCATCTCTCACAGAGATATGGCTATCATAAAGGCATCAAGCAATAACAAATGTTGGAGAGGCTGCGAAAAATAAAGAGCCTTCTCCACTTTTTTTTTTGCATTTTTACTACTTTTAATAAGAAATAACAATGTATAACAATGTGACAGTTTCAAAACACTTTAGTAGTACATTTCAATATTTCATACAATGCACATTGTTGTCCTTCTATTAGATATACAGAACACATGGTGTAGATGTTATAATTTTTCAAATAATTGGTACAACCAAATTTCTTCTCAGTGAACTAAGAGAAAGTAGTTCTATACATAATCAAATGTTCGATGATTGCAGTGGGTTATTGGTAAAACTGGCAATGTTGGAAGCTGTTGATTTCAGCATTTTACAGCTCAGCGTTCTAATCTAGATTTACATTTTATGCCTTGTGGTTAAACTTTTCTGCTGCATGGTTAAAGACAAGTTTAAGCACAACTTGTATAGCACCAATGTAACTTTTGTGTCTCAAGGTCAGTCAAATTCCCTCAGGATTTACTTTGGAACCATGTGCAGTGCTTTGTAGAACTGTTGTCAGTGTCAGCTATCTGGATAACTCACGGCCACTGCTTAACCAGTTTGCTCTCTGTGAAAACCTGAGAGAATGTTTTCTCTCTAGGTGACTATCCTTTCACACACTATGTATCTTCAATCTCTTTCCTCTGTAGCCCCATAATCTCCTTGAACAGAAAATTTGGGACACCACTGAGTCATAGGATGTTATAGGACAGGTTCCCTTATGTCCTGAGTCCTCCCTGAACTTGAAGGGCTAGAGTCAAAATATTGGCTATCCTTGTAGCCCTTCTTTTAATCTAAGTTTTTATCTGTAAACATATATACTTAACCTATCAGAGGAAAAGCTTAGTACTCTAAAAGAACAGATCCTAGAGGAGTTCAGAAAATGGAAAGATATTCCCTGCTCCTGGATAGGAAGAACCAACATTGTAAAGATGGTCATACTTCCTAAATTGTTACACAGATTTAATGCAATACCTGTCAAAATACCATCAACATACCTCGCATATCTGGAGAAATCATTCCTAAAATTTGTCTGGAATCAGAAATGACCTAGATTTGCAAAGGCATTCCTAGTCAACTATGACAAGGCAAGAGGCAGTACAATTCCTGACCTAAAGTTATACTACAAAGCTACAGTGATAAAATCAGCATGGTCTTGGCCAAAAAAAAATGGACCTGAGGATCACTGGAATAGACTAGAAGATGCATAAGCAAATGCAGACACACTCAGCCACCTTAGCTTCAACAAAGGGGCCAAACATGCTAACTGGAAGAAAGATAGCCTCTTGAACAAATGGTGCTAGAAAAACTGGATTTCCACAGGCCAAAAATGAAAACTTGACCCAGGTCTATCACCATGCACTAAACTCAAGTGAAAATGGATTAAAGATCTAAATATTAAAAGAGAAACATTAAATCTCCTGGAAGAAAAATTGAGAGAAAATCTTGAAGACATTGGGGTAGGCAAAGAATTATTGGACAAAAATCAAATTGCATGTTTAACAGTTGAAAAGTCAACAACTGGGACCTCATATGGCTAGAAGTTTTTTCACCTCAAAAGAAATTACCAACAGAGTGAAAAGATAACCTTCTCCACTCTTGGTGGAAAACTAGAATGGTATAATCAATATGGAAATCAGTGTGGAGACTTCTCAAAGAACTAGGACTTGAAATCCATACAATACAAATATCCCTCCTTTGAGTATTTTCCTAAAAGAACTGAAAACATGATATCATAGAGATATATGTGTACCCATATCTATAGCAGCGCAATTTGTGATAGCCAAATCTTCAAAATAACCAAAATGCCAATCTCCTGAGGAATGGATAAAAAAGATGCGGTACTCTTATAAAACAGAGCTATAAAGAAAGGCAAACTTGAAGCCTTTATAGGTAAGTGGATGCAACTAGAGGCTGATGCAACTAGGGACTATCCTCATAAGTGAAATGAATCAGACCCACATGTGTAAACATCATATTGTCTTCCTAGTATAACACCTGAAAGAATAAGTAAAGCCTGAAAAACCTAATCAATATAGTAAAAAAGAAACCAAACTTAAGCATTTAACAATGAAGATTAAAGGAGAAAAGATAGGAAACAAAAAAGGAGGGAGAAACATTCAAGTATATGTACAATATGCTGATATGATTGTACTCCTAATTTTTATCAACTTTTTTCTGGATAGAAGTTAATGTGAAGAGAGAGAGCAAGAGGAAAAGTTAGGAAACATGGCAGGAGCAAAACTATGCATTTATACACACAATATGGTAAAGACAAAAGTACTAAGAATCTCCATGTTTTTCAAACTAGCAGTTAATTAGCAGAATTCTCATCCTGACTAAATAACTATATATATGCTGATATATGTGAACTAATCAAATACACTGAGGATAGCATTGTGCACTACTAAAATCATGCTTGGAGTATCTATCATTCTGATCTTCTAAATGAGTATTGCTTCTAATTTCATATCAATTATTGCTCTAATCTCTCTCTCAAGTAAATGTTTGCTTTTAAAGGAGGTAATAAAAAAGAATGAGACAAAAAAAATGCCATAGGACTGATCAGCTATAATGTTATATATGGTTAGATTTCTAAATTTCTGTGTAAAAATGTGTAATAGTTTTTTGTCCCTAATAATAAGGATTTATTAGAATATGAATGACTGATGGAAAATACTAGTTCTATGTAAGGTCTAAGGTATTTGATATTCATAAAGACAGTAATTCTAAGCTCAAGTGCCTATGTTTCATGGTAATAATATCACTAAGCTTCTCTTCTGGAGGGTTAAGAACTTAAGATTGCAGAACAAAAAATAAGAGAAAAAAGAGGGGTTACAAGGATAGCCAATATTTTGTCCCTAGCCCCTCAATGTCAGTGAGGACTCAGAACATAAGAGAATCTGTACTGTAGCATCATATAACTCATGGAGCCCAAATTTCCTCTTCAGGGAGATTATGGAGCCACAGAGCAAAGGGAATGATGATGTACAGTGTGCCTAAGGAGAGTCACCTACAGAGAAACCATTCTTTCAGGCTTTCACAGAGAGCACACTAGTCAAGGAATGGCTGTGACTCATCCAGATGGCTGACACTTACAAAAGTTCTGCTAAACAGTCTACATGATTTCAGGGTAAATCCTGAGGGAATTTGGCTGACATTGTCAGATATAAAAGTTACATTTTTTGTTATACAGTTCTTGATTTAACCTGGTCTCAACCATCCAGTAGCAAAGTCTCACCGTGAGGTATAAAAAGTAAAGCTATATTAATATGCTGAACAGTAAAAGGCTCAAGTCAACAGCTTCTGACATTGCCAGTTCTGTTGATAATTCATTACTATTATGGACAGTTGACCATACATGTAGCTACTTTCTCTTCATTCAATTAAAAAGAAAGATTTTTACTAATACTATTTATAAAAGATATCATGACTCCATCTTATACACTGGACAACTACTACAAGACAACAATATGTAATGTATTAATTATTGTAACTGTTCTACTAACTTGTTTTGTAAATGTCTCATTGTTATTTCTTTCTCATTAAAATTAATAAAAAAAATTTTAAAGAATTTTCACTTTGACTAACTCTGTATGCTGATATATGTTATCTGAGCAATTACATGAGGTATAGTAATGTGTAATTGTAATACAAAACCCATGGATGAGAATACTTCTCATCTTGGACTTTAATGTGTACTCTTTCTAATGTCTTATCAACTATTATACTCTTTAAAGTAAATTAAAACAAGGAAAGACAAAGAAAAATTTAAGATTTCTTAAAAGCTGGTACCAATATTCAATTATTCCACCAATCTTGCAAAACTATATCTATTAATCTGAGCCACAGATTTGTTGATAAAAATAGACGATATAAAAACCACTGCTAGATATTCTTGTTTGGAAAATATGTAACATATCTATTTTTATATGTTATCCTGTTTCTGTCCTTTTTGTATTTGTTTTTGCTTGTGTTTTCACTCTTCAAAATAAAATAAAATAAAATTTTAAAAAGTAAACTAAACATACTTTAAAGAACATTTAAAACAATACAAAATTTTAAAACAAGATGATAGGAAATCAACAATAATTGTTATACTATTATCTTCAAAGTACTTGTTCCAGCCGGGTGTGGTGGCACACGTCTGTAATTCCAGCACTTGGGAGGCTGAGGCAGGAGGATCAGTGTGAGTTTGAGACCAGCCTGAGCTACAAAAATGAGCTCAAGGCCAGCCTGAGTTGCATAGCGAGACTCTGTCTCAAAAAGACAAAAAAAAAAGTACTTGTTCAGATTATCAGCTATAAGCATGCCAAATTGATAAAATATTAAGCATTAGCTGTTTTCAAATAAATCAATACAAACTATTCACTTAATTATCATACCTATATCACACACACAGCCACACAGACACAGACAGATACACTCAAACACACACACACACACATTCTAGCTTCTTTCCTTGTCACAATACCAATTGTAACTTTCAGATTTTATTTATTCTTTCATTTTCTTCATGAAAATGATTTTGAGTGAGAAAGTCACGTGCAGGCCTGATTTTGGTTGTGGTGGGGGATCTGGTAACAGAACTCATGATCCTGAGTTTGTCATGCAGGTGCTTATGCTCTCACCTATCTCCCTGGCCCCTGATTTATTTTACTTATGAGTACAGTCTCTAATTGTATCCTTTTCCCTATAAAAGCCTTGAGTTTGTCTTTCTTTATACCTGAGTAATTCTCTATTGTATAAAAATATTCCACATTTTTTAAAATTCATTCCTCAGTTGATGGGTATTTGGATTGTTTCCAAGATTTAGCTATTCCAAGTTATGCACTATAAACATAGGTGCACATATATTGTTTTGGAAGGATGCTTTCAATTCTTCTGGGAAAAAATACTCAGCAAGGGGAATAGCTGAGTGGAATGGGACATCTAATCCTAGTATTTTGAGGAATCTCCACATTGGTTTTTTGTTTGTTTGTTTGTTTGCTTTTTATGGCTGGCTCAGCATGTGGTGCTGGAGATTGAACCGCGGTCCCTTCAGCTGCCCAAGCTTTCCTAAGCAGACCCTTTAGACCACTGAGCCATCCTGCCAGACACTCCCCACACTGTTTTGCATAGTGTTTGTACCAGTCTGCATTCCCACTAAGAATGGAGAAGGATTCCGTTTTCCTCACAGCCCCTCCAGCATTTGTTCTTAGTTCATTTCTTGAATATAGCCATTCTTTCTGGGATGAGATAGCATCTCAGTGTTGTCATAATTTGCATTTCTCCAATGACCAATGACGTTGAGCATATTTATTTGCCATTTATATTTCTTCATCTGCGAGACATATATTCATCTCAAATATCCATATTTGGTTTGATTTTTGTATTTTGGGGTCTGACTTATTAATTCCTTATATTTTCTAGATACAAGTCCTTTTTCAGAGAAACAATCAGCTATAATTTTTTCCCAATTTGCTGGTGTTCTTTATACTCTGCTGATGATTTCCTTTGATGTCCAAAATCTTTTCAATAATATGAGATCCCAATTGTGGATTCTTTTATATAGATTTTTTTTTGTCTTTTTGAGACAGGGTCTCGTTGTGCAGTTCAGGCCGGCCTTGAGCTCACTTTTGTAGCCGAGGCTGGTCTCAGACTCGCACTGATCCTCCAGCCTCAACCTCCCGAGTGCTGGGATTACAGGCATGCGCCACCATGCCCAGCATACATAGATGTTTTTTAAAGCACCTCTTTTCAAAGAACCAGCTTTGACTTAACTTTATCACACTGTTTAAAACTTTGATATCTGTGAGTATATGTGTTAGTTCCTTACTTTTGCTATGAAATATTATTCTTCTATAGTTATTTTTGAAATAGAGCTTGAATAATCTTAAATTCAGTTTTTTTGTTTGTTTTTTGTTTTTTTGTTTTGTTTTTTGTCTTTTTGAGACAGGGTCTCGCTCTGCAGTTCAGGCTGGCCTTGAGCTCACTTTTGTAGCCCATGCTGGTCTCGAACTCACATCAATCCTCCTGTCTCAGCCTCCCAAGTGCTGGGATTACAGGTGTGAGCCACCATGCCTGGCTCAGTCTTGCTTTCTGATGCATGATTTTTAAAAAATTTTTGTATTACTTTCTGATGCATGGTTTGATGTGAACAATCTCCCTGCATTTCTTATAATGCTTTCACTTTAACAAAATGATCGTACATTGTTTCGGTTGGTTCTAAATATTTTATAATTTTAGGTTTCATTTCAATTTTGATCTATTGATTATTTAAAAGTGTACTACTGAATTGCATACAACTTTAAATTTTTTCAGTGATCTTTGGCTCACTGAAAATCTGACTGATTTCAACATTTGGGTCATTCTGATGCTCTAGTTATGCCAAACACTACAATCTGTTTTGGTGAATGTGTCTGGTGAAATTAAAAGAATGTCAGCTTGGCATCCTGGGACCTTTGTTCTACATATTTCCATTAGACAAGGTTTATTTTGTTCTTTGCATCTTATGATCTGAGAATCAATTATAATTTGATTGACCAACTATTAAGAAAGGTATGTTTAAATCTTTTATCAGGGTTGCAGATTGGATAATGTCTTAGTTACTTTCTTCTTACTGAGACATAATATCTGACATCCCCAATTCAAAGCAGCAGAGGCTTATTTTGGCTAATGGTTTGGGTCAGCTGAAGGGTAGAACTACATGCCAGAGGGGGATGGCAGAGAAAGAACTGCTCAGTTCATGACGTCCAGGAAGCAGAAAGTCAAGGTAAGAGCTGGAAAAAGTGACAGAACTTTCCCAACCAAACCCTCCATCCACCTTCCAATAGACGCTGGCTTCTAATGGCAAATCAGCGCTAAGCCTCCACAATGTGCTTCCAGAGTGCCATCTGTGACCTCATGAGGCTCTCGGAGGATGCCTAGAATTACCTCATAACAGTTGGTTTGTTCAGTTGGTCTTTTAAGCTTTATTAATGTTTGTGGTTCATATACTTTGAAGTAATAAGGCTGCATGCTTATAGATTTACTGTACATTGTCTTATTAAAGTTAGTTTATATATAATACTGTGCATTAATACTGATTTATGATTGACTTACATTCATATACTGTGTTCTTTCTTGCTCTTTCATATGGATCAAATCATTATTGCATATTTCTACTATTGTTAATTACGTATTTTTCCTTTCATACTCAGGCAATTATATTTTATATTTTTAAGTGATTTCAATCTATTAAAATTATTACTACTTAGTAATATTGTTACTTTATTATTTCTCTTATATTTTGTAGACTTGAAACATTTTAATCTACTTACTACCTTCATCTTTTAAAATATATTTGCAAAACATGTCTGTTTTGCACACATTATCAACTTTTTTTTGAGACAGGGACTTATGTAGTTCAGGCTGACCTTGAGCTCACTGTGTAGGTGAATTCAGAGCAATCTTCTTGCCTCAGGCTCCTGAGTTCTGAGATTACAGGCATGTCCCACACATCTGCTTTCATAAGTGCTTTGAAATATTTTTCATTAATTGTCTAGGGCATCAGTTTTACTTTCTGTTTGCCCACATACATATCATTTCCAGTGCTCTTCATTTTAAATTATAATTCTATATTCCTTTGTGAGATAATTTTCTGTCATTTTCAAATAACTATTTTTAGTATTTGATCCAGCCTTACTCGTGGTAATTTCTCTCCATTTTAGAGAATCTGAAGCAAAAATATTTACTTTCTTCGGAACTTTTTGCAAAGAATTTTCACTGAGTTTAAAGTATTAGACCAGAGGTGGAAGCTTTGCTGATCTACCTCAAACTATCCTACCTTCTTGAAAGGTAGGTGGACCCGGATTACTATGAGAATGTGATAAATCCTTCCCAGCCATCCCCAGTGGCTCAGAAGCTTTGCTGAGTGTTATGGTTTATGTCTAGTTGTCCCCCCAAAGCCTCATGGAGTCATTGGGTGGGGACTTCTAGAGTTTGAGACTTGATCCATGATCCCTGGGATTATAGGTTTTAGTACTGATGGGATTATGGGTGGAAGTACTTCTGGGATTATGGGTGTAGCCTAGGGTGGGAGCTAAGGCGGAGAGCCTGAACGTAATATAAAGAGAGACAGAGAGATAGACTGGAGCTCTAGCTGTTGCTGCTGCTCTGCTGCCCTGATTGACTGGCTGCCTCTGCTGCCATTTTGCTGCTGTTCTGCCTCCATGAACTGGATGCTCTCCGCCCTGCTCCACTCAGCCTTGGGCCAGCCGAATATGGACTGAAACCTCCACAAACTGTGAGCTAAATAAACCTTTCCTTCCTTCATTTTGAGTGTCGGGTATTTGTCTTAGCAACGATTAAAAAGTAACTAATACACTGAGCTTCATTCCTCCTACCTAACAGATCACAGGAGCCTTGGTGAGCCCTACCTTCCCTCCACACCATTGTGAGAGCTTTGTGGAATTACTGTCCGCCTCCACTATCTTTAGGGACTTCTCAACTGCAGGTGCCCCCCGCTTCAATGTTGTGAAAGCCACAATGAACTTAACACAGTAAGAGCTTTAGGTGAGCCTACACTGCCTCCCCACAGTTCCAAGAGCTACGTCATGTCCCTCTCCCACTGAGCTGAATTCAGGTGAATATTAGGAGCTTCAAATTTGCTGAAATGAAGGAATAATAGACAATTTCTGGCCTTCATCATAACCAGAACAAGCTCAGAAGACATGAGTAAAGAACTGGGAAGTCACACACCTCAAATTTATAAAATGATAGCAACTGAAGTAAAGAAATAACTACATTTGGCTGTAGAAGAAATAGATCAGAAATAATCTCTCAGGTAAAAATAGAAATGACAACAGTGATGAAAGAGTTGCTTAGCACATCTAAATAAGGCATAGGTAAGAAATAGAGAATAAAAGAAAGAATGGAAACACTGAATGAACAACAGAAAATAAATAGAATACATGAAGCAGAGTCAAACAGATATCCAGGAAATCAAGAAGTAAGAAAGCTTGAAAAACCATTAAAATGAGTCTTTCAGACCTTGAAGACAGTATTATATTTAGTGAACACCAACGGAAAGAACTCTTAAAAAACAAGGAACAATGAAATAACAATTCAACTTCTACAAGAAGATGCAAAAATAAATAATGTAAGACAAGTGTAAAAGATACAAGAGGAGTCAGCACAAATGACATAAAAAAACTATTTGCACATGCAGTAGCAGAAAATTTCCTAAGCATGGGAAACAATCTGATATGCAATTAAATTAGACATATAGAACTCAAATTATCCATAATCAAAATAAATCTATACCTAGACATATAATAATCAAGATCACAGAAATTCAGCATAAGAATTGAAAATTAAAAGCTGTTGAAAAAAAAAAACAGACCACCTACAATGGAAAGTCCATCAGAATCACGGCATATTTCTCACCACAATCCATCAATCTCAAGAAGAACTTGGAGTGAAGTATTTCAGGCCCAGAAGGAAAACAACTTCCAACCCAGAGTGACGCACCCTACAAATCTAATATGTGTGTGTGTGTGTGTGTGTGTGTGTGTGTGTGTGTGTGTGTGTAACCGGGAATTAAACTCAGGTCCTTGCACTTGCTAGGCAGGCACTTGTGCCCCTGAGCTATCTCCACAGCTATCAAATTTTAATGGAGTGAAAAGATACTTCCATGGCAAGGAACAACTAAAGAAATTTATGACCACCAAACCAATCATACAAATAGTACTGCCAGATATTCTACAAAGAAATAGAAATGATCTCAACATCAAAATCAACAACAGAATGGAAACACCAGATAGAGTGAACAATTAAAGGGGAAACATTGAGAGTCTACCGCACTAAAACAACATGACAAAGGTAAGCCAGTACATATCAATTATAACCTTCAATGTAAAAGGCCTCAATTTACCAATCAAAAGAAGCAGACTAGAAGAGTGAATCAAGAAACAACATCCAAAAATGTGCTATACACAAGGAACACCTTTAACTCAAAAGGAAATTGAGACTGAAAGTCAGAGGATAGGAAACAATACTCCATGTGACAGAAACCCAGAAAAATCAGGGATAGCTATTCCGGTTGCTTACAATGTCAACTTCAATCCAAGTGTGATTAGAAAAAATATAGAGGGTCATTACATATTTGTTAAGGTAAGACCACAAAAGGAAGAAATAACAATTATAAAAATATATATGCACCCAAATTAGGAGCACTCAACAATATAGGACAATTTTAACAGACATTAAAATTCAAATGAGCAATAACACAATTGTACTGAAGGATTTTAACTCCCCGCTGTCACACAGACACATCAACTAGGCAAAAACTCAGCAAAGAATAAACAAAAGTAAACCAATCTTGTGAACAAATGAACTTAGTAGACATTTATAAAGTGTTCCAGCCAATAACATCAGAATACACATTCTTATCTGTTGCACTTTGGAATTCTCCAAAATAGACTATATATTAGCACATATAACACGCTCAAGTAAATGCAAAGCAACTGAAATTATTGCATACATATTATCTGACTATAGTAAAATGAAACTGGAAATTATTGATGAAAGAAACAGCAAAAGCTTCATAAACACATAAAATGAGCATCCTAATGCACAATCAACAGCCCACAGATGAAGTTAAAAAGACATTAAACAATATTTACAATGAAATAAAAATGCAGATACACTTACTGGAACCTGTGGGATGCAATGATAGCTGTCTTGAGAGGTAAACTTATAGTGGTAAGTTCTCATATCAGGAAAATAGAATGAGTCCACATAAAAGATCTTATGCTGCACTTCAAGCCCCTAGAAAAAGAAGAGCAAACCAAGCCTAAAATCAAGAGAAATCAGAAAAATATGAAAAGCAGAGCAGAAATTCATGTAATGGAGATGAAGAAAACAATGTAAAGAATTAATGAAGAGTTGGTTCTTTGAAAAAATAAGTAAAATTGATAAGCCCCTAGCCAATTTCATCAGAAGGGGAAATAAATAATTCAAATTTATATTATAAAGAGGGAAAAGGGCAAAATCACTGCAGACTGTGTAGAAATTCAGGAGACATAAAGATAATTGAGCGGAATATGTGCTTACCTGGCAAGTGCAAGTTCCTGAGTTTCATCCCCAGTACAAAAAAAAAAAAAAAAACAGAAGTTCAGAAGATTATCAATACTTATTTTCAAAACCTTTACTCTCACAGGATGAAAAACTCAAAAGAAATGAACAGATAGCTAGATACATATAAACTACCAAAGATGAATGTAGAAGGTATAAAAAATTCTGAATAACTTAATATCAGTCAATGAAATTGAATATGTAATTTAAAAACCTAACAACAAAGAAAAGCTCATTCTTGATTTACAGCTGAGTTCTATAAGAAATTATGAGATGATTTAATGCCAACTCTTCTCAAACTCTTCAGTGAAATGTGAAGGGAAGCAGTTCTCCCAAATTCATTCCTGGAGGCAAGTATTACTCTATTATGAGATTCAGAGAAAGATCCAACCAAAAAGAGAACTGCAGGTCAATTTCCCTACTGAACATAGATGTAAAAATCCTGAAGAAATTTCTAGCAAACTTAATGCAACAAATCATCAAGAAAATACTAAGTACATTGCAACCAAGTGGGATTCACCTAAGGAATTCAGGGACAATTCAATACATGCAAATTCATAAATGTAATACACCACATCAACAAGTCCAAAGACAAAAAAAATCACATGATCATCTCAATAGAAGCAGAAAAAGCATTTGACAAAGTCCAACACTCACTCATGAAAAAAACCCTACAGAAAATTGGAATAAATCATCTTTACCTCAACCAGATTAAAGTCATCTATGACAAACCACCAACTAACATCATATCAAATGGACTATAATCTAAGGCCTTCACTCCAAAATGAGGAACAAGACAAGGATGCCCACTATCACCACTAATGCTAAATATAGTTTGGGAAGCATTAGCTAGACCAGTCACACAAGGGTAAGAAATAAAAGGAACAATGATCGGAAAGGAAGAAGTGCAGTGATCACTATTCGCAGATGCAATGATGCTGTGCATAGAAGACCTCAAGAACTTAACTAAGAGACTTACAGATTTAATAATCAAATTCAGGAGTATATCAGAATA
>PVJA010051633.1:0-12752 GCA_004027025.1 Myocastor coypus
AGATCCTCGTGTCTCTTGTTGGGGAAGAACTATCCTTCCTAAACACCTTGGCTTAACTTTGTTGTCCCCTAAGGAATCCTGGTAACCTTATTTCACCCTCCAGGAAAGGCCACTTTCTTGCATCACTCTCTTTATCTCCAATCCATGTGGTGGCTTTCAGGGACAACAAGCACATCCTGGGGGCACCCACAGAGCTCTACAAAGACACCGTTGATCTTCCAGTGGCATACCACTTGACCTTACCCCGTGAGAAGCTGTCTTTTTAGGATTCAGTAGGATACCACCTCTCCTCACCCTGTGACACAATGGCCATCCTGGGCTGACCTCACCCACTAGCCTAGTGGAAGCACACTGTGTCCCCACAACTGCCCTTGGGGGGGGGGCTTGGTCACTGGAGGGGCAGACACTACAAGGCCTGGGCGGTGACCACAGAGCAGTAGCACATGGTTTCCTGGGCCAGGGCAGTGCCATAGCCAATGGGGCCAACTGGATAGGAATGGAACTGGGCAAGGAAGCAGGCCAAAGTCTCAGGGTGGGGCTGGGTTCCACTGTGGAGCTAGCAACAGCTCTGCCACCCTGGATGTGCAGAGGCCCCCATGGAGCATGCTGGCCCCTTCAGGAATGGTGTCTCCAGGCTGTGGCTGTCGTGCTCCTCTGAAGACCCCACAGCTTTGGACTCTCCCTGGTCCAGGCATGAGATAAGCCCCACATGGGCCAAGATGAAACGTTTCATTTCAGGCAGGGTTTCAAGGGTGTCCAGGTGCAGGAATAACGTGAGTGTCCTCTGTAGAATCCCTGTGGGTGGCCAGCACTTGGGATTCAGGTGCTTCTCCCCAATATCAGTCATTGTCCAAGGAGAGAGCTTATGTTAGAAAGCTTCTGCAGTGAGCCAGAGGGCTCTATCCCTAAGGGGATAGCTTAACTCCTCCCAGGCACCTTCCCCCAGAGCACTGCTAAGCCTTTTCACCCTGTACCCTTCTCTGTGCAGCTTGAGGTGGTGCAAGTTGGCCACAGGTTGCTAGCAGCCTAGCCCCTCTCTCCTCCTGGCCCAGGCCCCTGGCTGGTTGATTGGTTTTCTGCTCTCCACTGAACTGGCTGGCTCCTAGCTGATGGGGGCCTTTTGTAGGCCTGCCTTCCTTTCTCCCCTCATGTCTGTTCTCTGATGATCCACACCATCCTTCAAAGCTTCATGATCACCCACTAAAATGCAAGAGGGTGACATAGCCCCTGTGTTTGCACATTAGCCAGGTTGGGTCCTCAGTTCTGTGTCTCAGCTGCTAGCAGAAGACATTTCTATGTTGTAGTTTGCCCCTTAGAACTACAGCCCAAGTTCTAGGTTGTGGGATTAAGGGAAGCTGGAGTGGGGAATATTCCTGCCTCAGGCCAGGCAAACAAGTCAGCTTCAGGAGAGGCTATGGGGAACAAAGTGGGGACCCCAGCTTCAGCAGTGCCTGCACATCAAGGCCATCCTATTCATAACGACCTGCAGGGGCCTGACCAATAGGCAGAGCTAAGGACAAAATCCATATTGTGCCCTGGACTTGAGTTTTCCAAGAAAATGCCCCCGAAATTATAAATATGTACATTTTTCTGCCTGCCTCTTTTGGCAGGACATTGCTTATCTATTAAAAGCAAACATTCTGTCTTTAAACTACCTCCATAAATGACAGTCCTGCAACAGTGTCTAGCTGATGTCCAGGGCGGGTCCCTCAGGGCCTTCTGCTGGGACATGTGTCTGGATGCTTTCCCACAAAGCACCTTGGGCCCGAGGTCTAGTGCATAGGGCTTCGAGGCTGGAGATGCTTCAGCAGAAGGGACCCATTACGGCCTTCAACTTGATCTTCCTATCCTGGGGCAGCTCAGTCAGATAGGACCCTCTTCCTGTGCTTTGTCAGGGAAATGCACCCCCAACACCAGGCCTGGCCCACTGGGGCCATGGGTGAAACAGGGCCAGGCCTGCTGGGGCTGCAGGTGGGGCCTTGGAAGGTAGCAAGGCAGACATCTCCAGGAAGACCAGAAGGGGCAGGGACCTCAGCCGCACAGGTTAAGTGCGAAAACAGAGCCAGGTGTGTGCAGCTCTGGTGGGCGTGTTGAGTGTCGTGCATCACTCTGCCCGCATTCCACACACCACCTCCACATCACCTTGAATTTAAAAAACAGAAAAATTGTCTGTTATAGGTGACTAGTGCAACTGTTATTTTTGTGGTACTGGGGGTTAAATCCAGGACTTTCGCACTGAACTACATCTCTAGTCCTTTTTTACTTTTTGTATAAGACAGGGTCTCAGTTAGCCATGTGGGCCTGAACTTGCCATCATCCTACCTCGGAAATAGATGTGCTTCACCACACTTGCTTCATGCCAGGCCCTTTAAATAAGCACTAACAAAAATATTAAAACCTGCTAGATGGGGCTACGCTGCATGGCAGAAACCAGACCTGTCGTCCTCACAGTGGCTGCATGGACTTCTAGGAGAGCTGGTGGCTACCTGAGCTCCAACCTGGATCTGTACTCCCTGGAGGTCCTGACTGGAGTTCTCCATGCACCCCCCGCCCAGATGCTTAGGAGGTTGGCTGGCTCAGAACCCACCTCCTGCAGGTCCAGCACTCTGTTCCTCTCCACCAAGACCAAGGGAGCAGACACTACAGGCTCAGGACTATTGGGTCTCTTCTAAGGAGGCTAGGTGATTGCAAAGATGCACCCAGGCAGGCCTATGGCCTTCTGGCAGCCCTTGGGATGCATCTGCCTATTGGATGCAACTGAGGAGGAAGTGCAGGGAGGGGGCTGGACTGCCAGGCAGTCTTAAAACACAAAAAAGCAGAAGTGATGGAGGGTGTGTGTGTGGGCCACAAACCCTGTGGCAGGTGGTTTCCAGGAGAGCTCTGCAGCAAGTTCCTGTGTAGAGTGTGATCCCAGAGTGCTTGAGTGGTGTCCACAGAGAGGAGGGGCCAAAGGAAACCACCAAGGCCACCATTCCCCCAGGCTCTGGGTGGATGGCCTGAGCATGAGATCAGTGGGTAGAGCCAGCTAGAGCTAAATTCCCAGGGCCCTGGAGCCTGGTGCTTAAACAAAGCAGCTTGATATATTGGGGGCTTTTTGTGGGCTGGTTTAGCTGTGTTAGAGGGACTTTGGGTGGATGACCCTGTCTGCTTGTGCTGGCTGGGTTCTGTCTGATGAATGTCTATTTTTGTCTCCTGACAAGGGAAATGAGGACTGTGCTCACAATCCCTGGGATGAACTTAAAACCCTCTGTTCACAAAGACCAGTAGCATTATTAAAGACAGCCCAAGCAGCACAGATCTACTGAGATCAGTACAGCAGAGCTTTGCTTCGCTTTAAAGCTATAAATATCTTCTATGGAAAGCACTATAACCTTTAAGATCTAAATAAAAATTCCATTATAACCTGTCTAATTGCAAATTCTTCCTCAGATCTAGGAAGCTATGTTCATTCTCATGCGGTTCAGAGAATCACAGAGGACTAGAGAGTTGATACAAACCCTGCCATGGGCCTGACTTGACTGTCTCAGGGGCCTCCTGGCAGAGCCAGCACTGCACCGGCCACCTACTGGGTGCAAATTAGGCCCACCACAGGAATGTGAAACTCTCAAGAGGCCAAGTATGGTGCTGCACACCTGTAATCTCAGCGCTCTGGGAGGCTGAGGCAGGAGGATCATGAATTCAAGTCTAGCCTGAGCAACTAGTGATTTAGTAAGACCCTGTTTCAAAATTTTAAATGGCTGGAGATGTAACTCAGTATGAGGATCCTAAATTTAGTCCCTAATACTGGGGGAAGTGGGGAGGGGAATTAGGGTGGGTTGTTCAATTGGCTCTTGGCATTTCATATTTCTATCTTACCCCAAATTCACATTCATATTTTGTTCTTGTTTCAGAACCTTTGTTTATTCACTCATTTTTATGGCCGGCTCAGCCTGCCCCGAGGGCAGGGCTGGCACAGCATGTGGTGCCGGGGATCAAACCGTGGTCCCTGAAGCCGCCCAAGCTTCCCCAAACAGGCGCTTTAGACCACTGAGCCATCCGCCGGGCCCCAAGTTTTTTGAGTTTCTTTTCTTTTTTTTTCTTTTGGTGGGACCAGGGTTTGAACTCACAACCTTGCACTTGCCAGGCAGGCACTTGTACCACAGAGCTATCTCCCCAGCCCCTCGCATTCATATTTTGAAGGAGCAGGACTCTCATTTCTGTGCCACTTGTTCCCAGCCTTTGTAAAGGCCAAGTTGTCTTGCAGGTATCTGGATCATCTGTTAGTCTTTTGTTTCTACGTCTGCTAGGTGTGCCCTTGGCTGTCCTCCCTTGGCTGGTCTGGTACAGGAACCCCGTTCCCTGAGCCTTAAGCATCTTTCTTCAGCCCTAGCATGCTGTACAGACCGAGATGCTCTCTACCACATCATAATACTGCATCCCCTGAATTTCTATTTCCTAGACAAGAGAGAACACGAGCATCAAGCAACAGAAATGTGTGCACATGAGGGAGTTTCTCCAACTGCTGTTTAATTTTTGTTTCAGAAATAGGAATAATTAGGTACAAAATGGCAATGACAAGAGGGAAACTGGGGGAAAAGGGAAAGGGTGGGGGAGAAGAAAGGGGAAACAGGAACTGGTATCCGTGTTCTGTTTTCTGCAATTCTTGCACAGACCAGGTGCCGGATGGCTCCCTTTCCACACAGCTGTCCTCCCCAAGTCCTTACCTCCCACTGACCCTGGCTGACATAAATGCAGGTAGTGACTCCTATGTCAGTTATGAGGCCTTATCACCCATAGGCCCATGGCAAATGGCTCAGGTGGGAATTTCTCACAGAGGAGCCAGAAGGGCCTGGAGGGGCTGTGAGAACCGATGCTTCACCCCAGCCAAAAGCCCACACAGGCACCACAGCCAAGAGCTGTGATTCTCCTTAGGGGTCAGGCAGGGAAACAAAGCAAAGATGGCCTCTGGGGACCTCTCTGCTAGAGCTGCAAGGGAGAAATAGAGAGGTAAGGTCTACCCAGGGGGCCTTGGGGCTGAGATCCAAGTAAAAGGTGAAGATAGGCATGTCCCCAGCCATTTACACCAGGACCCTGCCCACACACTCACTGGTGCTATGGGGGATGGTCGTGCTTAGTATAGTTGGAGCATGCCTTTTTTCTTTTTCCTTCTCATTTTACAGTCCTAGAATTTGAGACCAGGGCCTTCATACTGAGCCACATCCCCAGCTTTTCTCTCTTTTTTCTTTAATTTTGAGACTGGGTCTCAATAAACCATTATGTTGCCTAGGTTGGGCTTGAACCTACAGTCTTCCTGCCTCAGCCTCTCAGACTGCTTGTACCATCACACCTGTGTGATAATGCTTTAAATACTGTGAAATACTCCTAATTACTGCCAAGACAGTTTTTTTAAGATGACATTTTTCCAAGGGCCAGGGAACATAGAATAAAGAATGTGATGCCCCTGTGGTTCCTTTGGGCACTGCTGTTGGATTTGGAATCTGAGCAATAAGGATGGGAACAGGCTGGATTTTCTGCGTGGGCACCAACTAATGGCCCTTGGCAAGCACCTTCAGCCCTGGGGGCGACCCTATTAGCGGGCACCTGCCAAGCAGCCTGGGCAGGTTTCCATGGTGCCTTGCTTTTTGTGAACCAGGAGACCGGGGTGTCCCTGAGCTACTTGCTAATTAAGCCCTGAACAGCCAGGATTCAAAGGAAGGGTCCCTGCGCCAAGGCTCTAGGGCCTCCTCCATGGGCCCAGCCTGGAGGCTTTCTTCCTCCCAGGCCTTCCCTTCCCAGGCCCCACTTCCAAGGGATGAAAGCTGAGAGGCTATGTGGGCAGGGAGGGGGCACTGCACAGAAACCACACAAAAGGCTGCTCCTGGCTCCCAGCAGCCTCCCTGCTCTTGCCTCCCTTCCCGCCTTCCACCCTGCAAAAATCCTGCTCCAGGCCTCGTGGCTGCCCCCGGTTTTCTGCTGTTTTCCCATCCTGATCATTTGTCTCTCTGCTCTTTGGATTTTCCTCCTACCCCTGGCACTTAGTCCCTTTCTGATCTATTAATGGGGTGTCCCTGGATTCTGTTTCCAGTACCCTAAACTACCCATCCCTGTAAATATCTGTTGGAGGGCTGGTGAGATAGCTCAATGGACTAGGAGCTTGCCACAAGCTGTGCTGGCCCCTGCCCCTGGTACATTGAGCCCGCCACCAAGAAGGGGCACCTGTGATCCCAGACTTGGGGAGGCCGAAAACAGGAGGATCACTACGAGACTGACCTGCGTTGTGAGACCGTGTACCAAATACATTTAAAAAGTAAAAATAAATATCTGTTTGGCATCAGTGCATACACCTTCACATACCATGTCCCAGATCTCTTTGTCCCATCCCATGAATGGCATCACAAGCCACACAGTGGTCACCACCAGAGCCCTGAGGGTCACCTGTTTTTCCCTACCTCCCCAGCCTTCCACAGCCACAGGATCTCGCAGGGACTTTCTCCTCAGTAGCTTTCACCTCTGCTGCCACAATGCATGGCAAGGTGGGAGTCCTGACCAGCCAGCCCCAAGCCAGTTATAATGCTGGGTGTGGCAACCTTCTGACCACTGCTGTCTACCTGGTCCTCCCTCCTCCTAAGACCAACACCTCCATCCATGTCCTGCCTCGGTGGCATCTTCCTGCTCTGATTGCTCATGCATACTCAACTGGCTCCTTCCCACACTGGTCATTTTCTTTTCTAGAATAATACTTCACTTTTTATATTATTTTTTAAAATATATTTATATTATATAGTGGGACACCCCTATAATTCCAGCACTTCTGGAGGCTGAGACAGGAAGACTGTATGATTTAGCGCAGCCTGGGTACTCTATTGAGACTCTGCCTCACAATAAAAAATAAAAAGGAGGACCAGCCAGATAGCTCAGAGGACTCAAGAGCCAGCCTAGGTAGGCAGAGCACAGTGGCCAGGGCTCATTTCATAGTGTGGCATGCTGGCCCCGCCCCTGGGGCATGCTGAGACAGCTATTGAGACTAGGCGTGAGTGGTGTATGCCTGTAATCCCAGCACTTGGGTGGCTGAAAACATGAGAATCACTACAAGTCTGATCTACATTGTGAGACCCTATAGACCCTGTACTAAATACAAAAATGAATAAATAATAAATAAGGAATGGGGGCCCGGGAGGATGGCTCAGTGGTCTAAAGCGCCTGCTTAGGAAAGCTTAGGTGGCTTCAGGGACTGTGGTTCGATCCCCGGCACCACATGCTGTGCCAGCCCTGCCTCAGGGCAGGCTGAGCCGTCCATAAAAATAAATAAATAAAGAAACAAAAGTTCTGAAACAAGAAAAATAAATAAATAAGGGTTGGGGATGTAGCTCATTGTGAAGGGCCTTCATTCAATCCTCAGTATTATCAGAAAACAAATATAAATAAAAACATGTAAAGACCATCAAGCTTTCCTGGGGAGCCACTATGTGGTTGAGGGAACGGCTCTGGCCTCAGATCAGATGAAGACAGACATTTTCCTACCTGGCCTCAAGACACTTAAGTACCTTCCTCAAGATCCCTGGGAGATCGAGGTCAAGGTCCCTGGGAACAGGGCCAGTAAGTTCTGCCCCCTTAGTCCAGAGCATCTCCACAACCCTCCTGCCTGTCTCTAGGAAGGAATCCTACCATGCTGTCCCCACAGGCACCTCCTTGACTTCCCAGGGTCTCAGGACCAAGTTCAAAGTCCCCTAGGACCAGGAAGGCCCAGGCATCTCCCTAGGATGCTCCCGTGTAGGTTCCTGGATGAGGATCATCTAACTCCAATGACAGTCACAGATCCTGCCCTACCCCTGGCATACAACCACCCAGACATAGCCAGCGGGCCACTGTTTACAGATCAGAAAACAGACTTGCCCCAGCCTGTGAGCCCAGGGACCCCCTTTTCCTTACCATCTCATTATCACTCCCTTTCTGCTCCTCCAGGGTCCTTGTGTACGAGATGCCTGGCCATCTCGGCAGAGGGGCACTGAAACATATTCCCCTCTGCTCTGCTTCCCCATCACGCCTCCTCTCCTTCCATCTTCTTGGTCTGCATCCTGGTTGCCTCCATCAGGAGGCTCTGGGATTCCTGAGCTCTCCTCAGTGGGAACTGGAATTGGCACTTGGGAGCAGGTGGTCAGCATCCACACAGTCCCTCATCAGCCCGGGAGCCACTGTTCTCTTCTGTGCTGGCTTCCCTCTTCTAAAGGAAATTGCCCTGTCACCCTGGCCAATAGTCCCTTGGTGTTCCCACAGCTCCCCGGGCCCAGTCAGAACTCCCCAGCACCGTCTCAAGGTTCTCTGTCCCGCTTCTGTGTCCCTCCAAGGCTGGTGCCTCATATAACTGACCTACTGTATCATCACCTCAGGAAGTCTTTTGCGTCTCTCAGCTGTAGGAGCAGCCCCAAGAGGCTGCCACAACTTTTAAACTCAGAGCTCAGACAGCGTGCTCAAAAATTCCCCTCTACCTGAGTAAACAAGAGAAAGAGCAGCCCATGGGAAGCACATGCAATATTAAAGCATGATAAACACAGTGGAGGATGTAAGATACACTGTTGAGGAATTACAGATGAATAACTCAGAGTCAAAAAACATTATGGAAAGGCAGAAGACATCTTGGCACAAGTGTAGTTCTGTACTAAGGAACTTAGGACATGAACACATTGGCACAGAATTCAGAGACTTAAAACCAGCTAAGCTCAACAATCCAACAATTCCTTCGAGTTCCCTTTTCTTCTACTAAATTCAAATGACACAATATTTTTTTTTTCTTTTTTCTTTTTGGTACCAGAAATCAAACTCAGGACCTTGCTCTTGATGGGCAGGCATTTGAGCCACTGAACTATCTCCCTGGCCCCTCTTCTACTAAATTCAAATAAAATGAAACGTAATATTTTTAGTATATGTGCTGCTAAGTCAACATTGAAATGTAATTTTTTTTTTTTTTTTTTTTTTTTTTTTTTTTTTTTTTTTTTTTTTTTTTTTTTTTTTTTTTTTTTTTTTTTTTTTTTTTTTTTTGGTGGTACCGGCGATTGAACTCAGGACCTCGCGCTTCCCAGGCAGGTGCTTATTCAGCTGAGCTATATCCCTGGCCCTGAAATGTAATATTTTATAATAGTGCATATCTGTCTCTATTTACACGACAGTAAAATTATTTTGTGTAGTATTGATGTGCTGTCTTTTTTCCCATTACCTTCCTTTCATCTATCTACCCACACTGGTCTATCTAGTCCTCCATTCACTTACCCATTCATCCATCTGCCCAATTACCCATCCTTCCATTCATCATCTGCCCAGTGATCCCACCACCCACCCACCCATCCATCCATCCATCCATCCATCCATCCATCCATCCATGTTCACATCTACCCTTCTTCCATCTATTCAGATTAAACACAGAGGTGTCAGCAATGCTCTTCATCAAATAACTATAGTTATTTCTAGGTTGACAACAGGGACACATGCCTGTCATACTAGCATTCAGAAGGTTGAAACAGAAAGATTGAAAATTCAGAGATGTTATGTGCTACATAGTGAGTTCAAGGACAATCTGGATTATTTAACAAAATGTTGCCTCTAAAATCACCCCACACAAAGGGAGCACCAGGCTGAAGGCAGGTGGGTACAGGAGCTGTGGTCCTTGTCGACACCAGGGGACACTGCTATAACTCCTTCTGATGGAGACCCACATCCTCTGCCAGCCACCACTGTTCACACCAACCCTTGGTCACCTCCCTTGGGCAGCTTCCTTGGATTAGTGGTGGGCTCAAGGGAAGTTCTAAGTGAGACACTGAGAGGGAGCCCTGGGGCTAGAGACTGTGTTCCTGGCAACTCAGAGGCCCTGAAGATTTCCTAGTTCCCACAGGCTTTCTGGAGAGGTGTAGCTGTTGGCCAGGTGGCTCCAGGGGAACAAGAGACGCTCACGTCATCTCTGGCCAGGGCTGTACTTGGCTGACTTGCAGCCTCTCAGGGACCCTGCTGGCTGGCATCTCTCCCAGCATGCAGAGCCACAGACCTGAATCCTCACAGCCAGATTGGAAGCAATACTCCTGTGGCTTTTCTGTAGCTCAGGAGCAGTAGCCAGGTGTCAGTGGGGAGGTGGGCACTGGGCAGGCTGTGTGGCCTAAGTGTTATCCAGCCACATCTCCACTGACACTAGGGGAAAACTGGGCCTCCAACCCTTTCCTCTCCCTGCCAATTCTCGTGAGCACTGTTTCCACAGAAAATGTGAACCTCGCTGGATGGGGTCCAAGCACAGGGAGTTCTATTGTTCTGGCTTCAGCCCCAGCATCTGGGGTCCTGGCCCAGTCTGGGCACGTGCAGCTGGCCTGGTCTTCTCCTAGTGGCTACAGGTCTTGGGACAGCCGTTCAGGAGCCTCAGCCCATTCACTTCCTGGCTGGGGACAGCCCCTGGGAACTCCTAGCCTGGGTGACCCCTCCCTCTGCTCCAGATGCTTCTGCCAAATGTTTCCAACAGCTCACCCCTCGCAGATTTTCTCATTCCTGTGTTACCCTCACTAGTCCTTACTTCACTCAGAGGGAAGAAGGGAGGGGAAAAAGAGGAGGGGCTGTGGAATGAGCCTCGACTAGCTGATGATTCTCTGGGCTTCCCAAACAATGGCTCACATAAACTGGGTGTATGCATCAGATTCCTATCACTAGGACAAAATATCCAACACCACTAGTTTAATAGAAGGGAGGTTTATTTCCTTTATGGTTTCAGTAGGTTCACTCTCTAGTCAACTAGCTCCAAGGTAGAAGGGAATAGAGGCAGAAAGCTGCTCACATGATGAAGGCCTTGAACCAGAGACAGAAAAGAGCCAGCAAGAACAGTTTTCCAGAGCATGCCCCAGTGCCCCACTCCAGCCACGCCCCACCTCCTAATGGCACATTCAGCTATAAACTCACCCATGGATGAATCTGCTGCTGAGTACAATATCCATATGATCCAACCATCTTCTCAAAGCCCTGCCTCTGAACATAAGAGTTCTGGGAAACATTCAAGCTCCAAACAGTACTTCTGGGCTTCATATGAAGAGTGGGCTAGAGTCTATCCTCTAGTCCCTGCTATGCCAGGACAGATGGGCAGAACATCCAGTGCTCTGTTTTGGGATTTGTGGGCCTACATGGCATGCAGTTCCAAGGACTGAACCCACATCCTTGGGCTTTCCAGGCAGGCGCTTAGGCCACCAAGCTATCTCTCCAGTCCCAACCACTGCTCTGGCTGGTGAGTGCTGAAGAGAGCAGGGCAAGGTGGGTAAGGCTTGCCTTCCTGCCCTCTCCCTGCTAGAGCTATGGCTGTCAGCTCCAGGGACTTTTCTGTCCAGCTCCCGCACCTGGTCAGTATGGGCTGTGGGGCTGCTATTGCAGACCATATGTTAGAAGTCTCTATCTTAGACACCCCTTAAGATCGTATTATTATCATTCTTCAAAACACACTTTGAATATTAATCAATACTTAGCACCACCTCATTGTAAAATTCATTGCTAGGGGCAGTTCCAGGTATTCCTCTCCTGGCATTGCCATGGCAGAGTACCACAAACAAACAAGTACCTTTAAAGAGTAGAACTGGGGGGGCTGGGGAGATAGCTCCGAGGCACAAGTGCCTGCTGGGCAAGTGCAAGGTCGTGAGTTCGAACCCTGGTCCCACCAAAAAAAAAAAAAAAGAGTAGAACTGTATTATTATTTTTGTTGTTGTTGTTCTTTTTTTTTTCTTATGTTATGGCCAGCTCAGCCTGCTCTTGGGGTGGGGCTGGCACAGTATGTGGTGCCAGAGATGGAACTGTGGTCCCTATAATTGCCTAAGCAGGCACTTTAGACTGCTAAGCTATCTTGCTGGTCCCCTTTTTTTAAAAGAAGTGTATTGTTTCACAATTCTGGAGGCCAGATATCTAAGATCAAGGCAGGTTCTGGACCTGAGACCCTGTGAGACTTCTCCCAGAGAAGCTTCTGGCTCTAATCATCTTTACCCTAGAGACACATAACTCTGATCTCAGGTCCTGTTATCAAGAGGCCTTTCCAAATCTCAGTGACCAAATTTCTTTTTCTTATAAAGTCACTGCTTTAAAACAAAACAAAACAAATGTTAATTTTAATTTTGAGATAGGGTTTATGTCAACCAACGGGGCTCAAACATGCAATTCTCTTTCTTCAGAGCACTGTGATTACATGCAATTTGGGATTGGCACTAGCTTAATACAACATGACCTTGTCTTAGCTTGGTTACATCTACTTCCTTTTTTTTTTTTTTTTTGTCTTTTGGAGACAAGGTCTCGCTATGCAGTTGAGGCTGGCCTTGAGCTCACTTTTGTAGCCCAGGCTGGTCTCAAACTCACACCAATCCTCCTGCCTCAGCCTCCTGAGTGCTGGGATTATAGGCATGAGCCACCACACCTGGCTCATCTACTTCCTTTTTTAAAATTTTTTTTTAAATTTTATTTCATTTTCTTGTTTCAGAACTTTTGTTTATTTATCTTTATGGCCAGCTCAGTCTGCCCTAAGGGCAGGGCTGACACAGCATGTGGTGCCAGGGATCGAACCACGGTCCCTGCAGCCGCCCAAGGTTTCCTAAGGAGGCACTTTAGACCACTGAGCCATCCTGCCAGACCCTTCTACTTCCAAATGAAGTCACAAGTATCAGAAATTAGGATTTGAGGGGCTGGGGAGATAGCTCCGAGGCACAAGTGCCTGCTGGGCAAGTGCAAGGTCGTGAGTTTGAACCCTGGTCCCACAAAAAAAAAAAAAAAAAAAAAAA
>PVJA010051634.1:0-12752 GCA_004027025.1 Myocastor coypus
ATCCCCAGCACCACATGCTGCACCAGCCCTGCCCTCAGGGCAGGCTGAGCCGGCCATAAAAATAAATAAACAAATAAACAAAAGTTCTGAAACAAAACAACAACAAAAAAAAATTCTTAAAAAAATAAAATAAAGGGCCCGGCAGAATGGTTCAGTGGTCTAAAGCGCCTGCTTGGGAAAGCTTGGGTGGCTTCAGGGACCGCGGTTCGATCCCGGGCACCATATGCTACGCCAGCCCTGCCCTCAGGGCGGGCTGAGCCGGCCATAAAAATGAGTGAATAAACAAGCAAAGGTTGTGAAACAATAAATAAATAAATAAATAAATAAATAAATAAATAAATAAAACTTTAAAAAAAAATAAAATTAAAACAGGTAGTTGGGGCCTGGGAGATAGCTCAGTGGCATAGTGACAGCTTGTTAAGCACAAAGCCATGACTTCAGTTCCCAGAATTAATGAATGAATGAATGAGAGAGACAGAGAGGAGAGAAAGAGAGAGAGAGAGAGAGAGAGAGAGCGCAAACGCAAGCATGAGCGCTAGGTGGTATTGCATATCTATAATCCCAGCACTTCAGAAGCTGAGGCAGGAGTATTGTTTGAGTGCAAGAGTTCAAGACTAGCCTTGGCAACACAACAAAACTACTTCTCAAAACAAAAACACTGTAAGTATATCTTCCAAGACAAACATGTCAACTGTAGCACATTCAGGCCCTGGTACCTCCTGTTCTCTGATCTGACTTGCCCCACACAGTACTTGTACTAGGCAAATTCCTGACATCTGATAGGGCCACTCCTATCCATCTCTCAAACCCCAAGCTATACCCTGCTCTTTTATCTCTCTGCTCTTCCTGCTCCTACAGCAGTTGCTTTCACCTTGGTTAATGGCTGCATATACCTATCCAGGTCACTCAAGCTGGAAGCCTGGCTTTCAGGCTCCAGATATCCGTCTCTTTTATTTTTTTGTCTTTTTGAGACAGGGTCTCACTATGCAGTTCAGGCTGGCCTTGAGCTCACTTTGGTAGCCCAGGCTGGTCTCAAACTCATACCAATCCTCCTGCCTCAGCCTCCCCGAGTGCTGGGATTACAGGCGTGCGCCACCATGCCCAGGGATCCATCTTTCTCTTAATCCCTCCTCCACCCTCACATCCAACCATGAGATTCTTCAAACTAATTGTCATCACCTGTAACCTTTGTGGTCTTCCCCATGACACACTGTCTCATTCATCACTGCACTCCTAGGGCCTAGCCCAGGACCTAGCCCAGGACCTAGCTCATTGTTATGTTTTGTATCTAGTTGACCCCGCAAAGCCTCATGTAGTCATTGGGTGGGGACTTCTATAGATTGAGACTTGATCCATGATCCCTGGGATTATGTGTTTTAATACTGATAGGATTACCAGTCTGAGTAGGGCTGGGACTATGAGTGTGGTCTAGGGCGGATATCCTAAGGCAGAGAGCCTGATTGGAATATAAAGAGAATCAGAGAGACAGACTAGAGCGGCTGCTCTCTGCTGCCCTGTTTAGTTAGCTACCTCTGCCACCATTTGGTGCTGTTCTACCACCATGAAGTGGATGCTCTCTGCCCTGCTCCACAAAGCCTTTGGCTACCCCAATATGGACTGAAACCTCCATGAACTGTGAGCTAAATAAACCTTTCCTTCCTTCATTTTGAGTGTCGGGTATTTGTCCCATCAACAAATAAAAGTAACTAAGACACTCACTATAGGTGCCAGACATGTATGTACATCCTACAAAGAAACAACTCATCAGTTATGCCCTTTCCCCTGTCCTGGCATTCCATCCTGGCACCTTTTTGGGTCAGTTTTCACACAAGACAAGCATAGGCACCTTCAAGGGGCAGAAGCCAACAACTTACCGTCGTTCATACTCCATGTCCTGATAGGCCCTGCGGGGGCTGCCGGGACCCCTCCTCAGTCGCTGGCTTCGTTTCACTTCCCAGCCACCCCTGCTGCTGCCACCATGATCTGCCAGCCTGGGTGATGCCTCCTGTAGGGACTCTGGGGAAAGTGCAAGGAAGAAAGGGGTCAGGGTAGTTGGGGCAGAGAAGGCCTCCCTGTGGGACCCTCCTTTCAAAGATCTTTGCTGTCCCTTGTCCAGGGATGCTGATTCCCAGCTCTTAGTGTTTCTTTGCCAGTGCAGGCAGGCAACCCCTACTTGGCCTGTTCCTTCCTTTTCCCAGAAACATGAGGTGAGAATCCACTACCTTATGATACAGCAAAGCCTTCATCAGACAGGGGGTATCTTCTCTGAGGCCTTAGGGCACCACCCACCCACAGTGAGATAAGGTTTGGCTGAGAGTGCCTTACAAGACCAAGCGCAGCCTCCCAGTGGTGAATGACATCCAGAGTCCCCGGCCCTCACCAGGCTTCTTCCACCCGCCAAGGCGGCTCTATCCCTGGGGATCTCAGGCGGAGCAAAAGGGGCCCTTTCCCAGACTGCTCCCCAACACTATGTCCTTTTGCTGCACTGAGGGAATGTTGAATTCACTGCTTAGGGCTGCCTGAGAGTGTGGAGAAGAATGTGACCCGGCCAGGGGTCAGAACCTATCCCAGAGTCTTCAGGCTCCACCTCTGAACAAAAATCAGGTAAAGCAAGGCAGTTGCAGCGCCTGCCCAACACCAGGTTGGAACCCTGCTTTCCCTCCACATACACACATACACACCAATGTTCTCTTCCTCCTCACGACACAGGGAGCCAGAGTTACCTGTTCCCGATGGGGAAGTTAGAATCATGAGCAAGAGCCCTAGTGGCTGAGGACCAGACAGAAAGACCCCTTCAGGCTTTAGCAAAAGGGTCAGAGGTTAACGCTGGTATCCACAAGAGGGCAGGTTATAGACGAAAGTTCCACACAACTAGGGATCAAAACCACACACAGAAACCTCAACAAGGTCCCTGAGCACACACTGAACCCCCTTTCAAAGTGTCGCAGACACCACCTCTCCCCTAAAAGGCGCAAAAGTCACACACAAATTCCCTGTGCCTGGTTCCGCATTGACCAAGTGGGTTAGGGCCTGTAAAAAGGCTAAAGGACTGGAGCCACAGATACACACACACACACCGCAAGGATAAAGACAGGAGTCACTTGCTCGCTCCCCTCACCTCCCCACCCCCATGCAAAGGACCAGAGCCATAAAACATTTCCCCATGCACAGAGAAGTGCCAAAGTAACACGGAGCAGCCAGCACCCCTCTTGCCCCCGTGAACAAAAACGAAAGTCACGGGCACGCGCCTCCTCACGGATAAAGTTCGACAGAGTCACCCCAGTGCGCCTCAAGGAGCCCACTCCCATCCGTCTCTCCCTTCCCCCAGCCCGCGTGCGCCCAGCCCAAGTCCAGCCAGCGCACACTCGATCGCTCTCACGAAGGGGGGGGAGCCCCTTCCCACCGTGCACGCAACCTTCTTCAGCCGGCCCGAATGCAGGGCTCAGGGTCTGCAATCGCGCCTGTTCGCCCCCGCCCGGGTCCCTTACCTCCGCCCCCACGACCAGCGTCGACGCTCACCTTCTTGGCCCGGGCTGTCAAGAGAGGGCTCCCAGGCATCACCTCGGCCCGCCGCCACCTCTTCCAACTCTCCCAGCTCACCAGAGGCCCGTGCACACCGCAATCAAGTCCACAGCTGCGGGCGGAACGGAGGAGCGGGGGAGGGGAGAGGCGCCAAGCACGACGCCCTCACGGGGAAAGTCACTGCCGCCTACTCGTAGCCGGCCGCGATCAGCAACACAAAATGGCGACGAGGAGAACGGAGCCGGTGCTCCGACCACCATCCACCTACTAAGGGAGCGCGCTCTGGCCGGCCTTGTCTATTGGTCGCCGCCTGTTCTTGGCCAACCCTGGCCTCTTCCGATTGGCAAATGCCTGCCACCTCCCCACTCGCCGAGTAAACGCCCCACGAGTCCAGAAAAAGAGTACCTATTGGCCGCTTGCTCAAGGCCCGCTTTTTAGAAGCCTGGCTTCCTTAGAAGTTGAAAGACAAGCAGGAAAAAAAAGAACGACAAGGAGAAGCTCCACCTCTTTTCCCAAGGGCCCCCAGATCCCTCTTTCTTCCTATCAAGGAAATCAGGAGAACGATGAAGACGAGCTTCCTTAGCCCAAAGGAGGGAATGGTGGGTCCCAAGGGGCCATGATAAGGAACGAGGTCTCCTACTGCCCCACCTCAACGAAAAACAAACTCGGACCCAGGATCTACTTTAGCGTGGTGAAGGCGGAGCGACAATCGCGCTAAGGGCCACCGCAGCTGCGCGGAGTCGCATTTCCGCTCCCGCCCCACCGAGCCTGCGGCACAATCTGTCATGGCGCCGGGGTTGTTAGTGTTGTGCGCTCGTCGGCTTCTGGCAGCAGCAGCGACGCGTGGGCTCCCGGCTGCCCGCGTTCGCTGGGAATCCAGCGCCTCCAGGGCTGTGGTCGCCCCGTCCGCTGTCTCCGGGAAACGGGCGCCAGAACCGACTGCACAATGGCAGGAGGACCCAGAACCCAAGGAAGAAAACATGTATGAGAAGGTGAGCGCGAAGGGGAATGGGGACATCGGAGGGGTCAGAAGGGGATTCACGGACTCGGCGTCATAGAGGACGTTTGGAGCACCTGACTAAATCTTAGAGGACGTGTAAATGCCACCTGTTTTGGTTTTCAGCTTTCTGGCATGATAATCTTCGACCAGGGCAAGAGTGGGATTGGTTTTGTGTGACAGAAATGTAACCCGAAGTCGATAGCGCACGGCACGCTTTAGAGACATTGTAGTCTGTGGCACTACAAAACCTCGGTAGTGTAGCAGTGCTACTTGCTCGAGATGCGCTTCTGTTCTAAACACGTTATGTACATTAACTCATCTACGGAGCAATAGTTTTCAGGTAGGGATTGTTGTTACTCCCATTCTACATATAAAAGAAGTGAATCATAGAAATGTTACATTGTTACGTGGTGGAACGAGTATTTGAGCCTAGAGTTAACGCGTCTCCTGGGTTGTGTGAATAGCAGACGCTCTTGACTCAATTGGCTGGGGTTGGAATCCAAGCACTAAGTTACTCACCTGTGTGACCTTGGGCAAGTAGCTTAACCACCTGGTACCTCAGTATCCTGTAAAGTGGGAAAAGTAATAATGCATCTGAAAAATAAAATACAACTGCCTCGTGTCATTAATAGCAGCGAATGTTTCCAAAGCAGCAGCTGACACTTTGTAACTATCATATTCCCATTAGAAGTTTTTTTTTTTTTTTTTAATTTAGGACAGGTTCTACAGTGTCTCACTACATAGGTCGGACTCAGTGATCCTCCTGTATTCAGCCTCCCAAGAGCTGGGGTTACAGGCGTGCACTACCACGCCCAGTCTCCATCGCTGTTTCAGCGCACCCAGGGAGTGTTGCCTGGGGCCGGCACTGCATGCCAGGGATTGAATCCCTTCGCTGCTCTCTGCCTAAGCAGGCGCTTTAGTCCGTTGGGCTATCCGGCCGGCCCAGGGGTTTGTTATTGTGACTTTCTTCCTTACTGGAATATTGTGAACTTGTATTTGAAAAGGCCTGGTTCTATTGGGTGCAGTGGCATATACCTATAGTTCTAGCTACGTGGGAATCTGGGGCATGAGCATTGCAAGTTCAAGGCAGGCCAAAGCAATTTAGAGACTGTCTCAAAATTAAAAGGGCTGGGTAGTGCACACTTATAATCTCAGCATTAGAAGGATTTTTTTTTGTATATAGGACAGGGTCTGCAGGGTTTCACTATGTAGATTGGACTCTTCCTGTTTTCAGCCTCCCAAGAGCTGGGATTACAGGCATGCAGCTACAGAGCAGCCTGAGTTAACAGAATGAACCCATGGTCAGTCTGTACTGCATAGTGAGACCCTGTCTCAAAAAACGATAAAATAAGGAAGGGGACATAGCCCAATAGCAGAGTGCCCCTGGGTTCAGTCTGCAAAAAGAAAAAGAAAAAAAGCCCCTGATACTTAACCACCCTGTCAGAGGCTTAGATATATATAGGATGCTGTAGAATAAGTAGATGGAAAGTTAACTTGTCTTTGGGATGGTATTTTATTAGGTTCAACCATAGGACATTGCCAATATGTAACCATTGTTGACCAATTCAAATAGCAGTTTTATTATGTATATTTTAAATGTACCAATAAAATCTGATTAGAAGAAAATACTTAAAGCACTTTGTGGGGAGCTGGGGAGATAGCTCTGTGGCACAAGTGCCTGCCTGGCAAGTGTAAAGTGGTGAATTTAAACCCTGGTCCTACAAACAAACAAACAAAAAAAACAAAGGAAGGAAAGAAAGAAAGAAAGAAAGAAAAGAAAAGAAAAGAAACAATAACACTTTGTTATGATTCAGTTTAATAGAAAAAAAGTGGCTACAGTGTGCCTCCTACTGGAATTGTTGGAGCCAAAACCTTGAATGAGGAGATGAAAGTGGACCTAGTCAAGATCCTGTGTGGGGGGAAAGGCTGCAGAAGGAAAAACTGGAGGTCGGGTTATTCAAGGACAGCATCCAGCTCTATGGAGAAGCAGGGACCCTTTGTTGACCTCTCTTTCTCCACAGAACCCAGACTGTCATGGTTTTGACGACAACCCTGTCGTGGATGTCTGGAACATGCGGGCTGTCTTCTTCTTTGGCTTCTCCATTGTCCTTGTCTTTGGGACCACCTTTGTGGCATATCTACCTGATTACAGGTACAGGGGGTGTCTGAGAGTGGGATGGATGGGGGTAAGGCAATGGGTGAGGGTTGGAGGGGTATCAGCTAGAAATCCTGCCCCTGTACCTCTGGGTAGTGAGGAGCTGAGGGACTTGGGTGTCCAGTGGAACTTCAAACATCTGCCCCTGTCACTGCTGCCTCTAGGATGCATGACTGGGCATGCCGAGAAGCGGAGAGGCTCGTGAAATACCGAGAGGCCAATGGCCTCCCCCTCATGGAATCCAACTGCTTTGACCCCAGCAAGATCCAGCTGCCAGACGATGACTGACCAAGTGAGCCTCAAGGACAGCCACCTTTCACACCCCCTGCCTACCATCTGCCCGCTACGCAGGGCACATAATTAAAGGGACTGAAAAATCTGACTGACTGTTGCTTTTTTGAAGGGAACATGGAGATGGGATTGTCACAAACCTTAAAAGCCACTGCAGTCTTTCTTGGGTGTTTCATTATCTGTTGCTGTATAACAAACACCCTAAAGCTACTGACTTAAAAACACAAAGTAGTATTACCTGTCACAGATAATACTCAGCTGGGTGGATCTTTTTGGGGATTGAATTTGGGACCTTGCACTTGCTAGAGATGTGTATACCACTGAGCTGTATCCCCAGCTCTTTTGTAGGTCTGAGGTGGTTGCAGTTGATGGTGACTGGGATTGCATTTGTCTGAAATTCAGTTGGGCTGAATGTCCCAGATGAATTCTCCACTGGCAGGTTGCTGTTCCCATGTGGCCCCCCTGCCTTACAATAGCTGGGCTTCTTATAGGGTGGCCCAGGCTCCTCTGGTGGGGGTGGAGTTACAGGAAGAAATCAGGTGTAGTTCCCTTTAGAAATAAGCTGCTAGGCCCCTCCTACATTTCAGGGTAGCCTGGCCACCAAAGATTGAGGGTGATAGGTGAGAACATGGGTTTTTCACTGCTGAGGATGGGTGCTCCACCTGCACTTCTCTCTGGACTTCAGGGATCCTGCCTCTGGTGTCTACGTGTCTGAATGCTTCTTTTTCCCTTCTGCCCCAAATCTAGGTGGTCTCTGCCTCATGACACACACCTCACTCAGAATGTGACTCAGTGCTGAGTACATGCTTAGCATGTAAGGCCCTTGGTTCCATCCCTGGCACAATGGGAAAAAAGAAAAAAAAAAGTGCACGTGAGAGAAGCAACATGGATACATCTAGGGCGTTCCTTTCAGCTCCTCCCTGGACCCTCATCCTCAAACACAAAGGAAACCAACCACTCCCTGACACTGTCACCTAAGCCAATAAGATGGCATACTATGTGGATATCCAAACTGTAAACCAAAACAAACGTTTTTGTTTAATTTTCCAGTATTTGGTATTCTCGTAGAGCCAAAGAAAACATACTACTAACACAAAGTGATCATGAGTCATATGGCTGTGAATGTTCTTACATTTGTACCTATCACATCATACATGCATGTGCATTTCTGTTCAGTATAAAGCTAGGGGTGAAATTGCTGGGTCATGGTATGAATATGAGCAGCTGTGGCAAATTGTCCATTGCAACATTTTATGCCTGTAGTGTTTGATGCAATTGCTCTTTGGTTTTTTTTGTTGTTGTTGTTATTGCTGGTTTTTTTTTTTTTTTTTTTTTGAGACATGGTCTCAATATGTAGTTCAGGCTAGCCTTGAACTTACTAATTATAGCCCAGACTGGCCTCAAACATGACAATTGCCCTGCCTCAAACTCCTAAATGCTAGAATTACAGACACGTGGCACCATGTCTGGCTCTTTTGGTTTTTGAGACAGTCTCCATATATAGTTCAGGCTGGTCCTAAACTCACTATGTATGTAGTACTCAGGAGGCTGATGCAAGAGGGTTGCCATGAATTTGAAGCCAGTAAAACCCTGTCTCAAAAATGTTCTCCTCGCTGGGCGTGGTGGCGCACGCCTGTAATCCCAGCACTCGGGAGGCTGAGGCAGGAGGATCGGTATGAGTTCGAGACCAGCCTGGGTTACAAAAGTGAGCTCAAGGCCAGCCTGAACCACATAGCGACACCCTGTCTCAAACAAAAAAAATGTTCTCCCCCACACATGCTGGCCCCACCGGTGGGGGCACACTGCAGACTGGGCTGGGTGAGGTGTCACACCTGTAATCCAAGTGCTCCCAGAATTCAGATGCTGAAAATGGGAGGATCACTATGAGTCAACTCTACTATGTTAGCAAGACCATGTACACCCTGTCCAACATACATAAAAAATTATCTTAATTTATAGGAGGACCAGGCATGGTGCTGTATACCTATTGTAGGGATCCGTTGATCTTACGGAGAAGGGTTCTATCCAGGGACACATATTGCCAAGAATGAGAAAGCCAACCCCGTGAAAAGCTGGGCTAGGTGGTCACTAGTCTGCCTGATGGGCAAGACTAACTCAACTCACAACAAAATAATCATTTATTTATACTTTTGCAAAGTTTGAATAACATGACACAAAGTTCCCTAGCAACTAATAGGTGGCCTCAACTAGACTGGATGTTTTTTTGAGCACTGGGGTAGCTTGTTTGCTTTAGGCAATGAAGCCCAGTCCTACCTACACACACTTGACCAATTTCCTGGCTTCCTGTGGCTCCCAATATATCCCCTTATTTTGTGTTTGTCAAAGATGGGTGTTTGATTGCAGTTGGAGAAGCTGTATTTGGGGAAGTCTTTATAGGACCTTTTTTTTTCCCGGAACTGGGAATTGGACTCAGGCCCTGGAGCTTGCCAGACAAGCGCTTATTCTACTGAGCTATCACCTCAGCCCCAAAACAACCTTTTATTTAGGAGATATTTATTTATTTTCTTTTTATTACTTTTAATAAGAAGTAACATTGAGACAGTTTGAAAACACATTAGTGGGACAGCCACAATAATTGATGCAATGCATATTGTCTTCATAGTAGTTATTCAGAGTACAAGATGCAGACATAACTTTTCTAAACAGTATTGATACAAATATTTCTTTTCATTGAACTAAAAGAAAGTAGTTGTATATACAGAGCAATATTCCTTAATAGTAGTGCATTTTCAGCAGGACTAGCAATGTTGGAAGCTGTAGACTTGATCCTTCTACAGCTCAGCATACTAATCTGGCTTTACTTTTTATGCCTCATGGCTAAACTTTTCTGATGGGTAGTTAAGTCCAAGTTAGAGCAAGACCTATATAACAAAAACATGTAATTTTCATATCTGACAAGGTCAGTTAAATCCCTTTAGGATTTACCTTGAAACCTTGTCTAGCGTTTTGTACAACTTTTGTCCATGTCAGCCATCTGGACAAATCATAGCTATTGCTTGACCAGTTTGCTGTCTGTGAAACCCTGAGAGAATGTTTTCTCTCTACATGACTCTCCTTAGGCACACTATACATCATTGATCCCTTTCCTCTGTGGCCCCATAATTTCCTTAAATAGAAAATTTGGAACACCACTGAGTTATAGGATGCTACAGTACAGGTTCTATTATGTCCTGAGTCTTCACTAAATTCAATGGGCTAGGGCCAAATTATTGGCTAATCTTGTAGCCCTTCTTTTTCTCTAATTTTTGGTCTGCAAACTTAGGTTCTTAACCTTCCCTGAAGAGAAGAAGCTTAGTGATGCTATTACTCTATAACATAGTAAAGGACCTTTTTATTTTTTTATTTTTTTTAATTTTTATTTATTTATTTATTTATCTATTTATTTATTTATTTATTTATTTATTTTTGTCTTTTTGAGACAGGGTCTCGCTATGCAGTTGAGGCTGGTCCTGAGCTCACTTTTGTAGCCCAGGCTGGTCTTGAACTCGCACCAATCCTCCTGCCTCAGCCTCCCGAATGCTAGGATTACAGGTGTGCGCCACCACGCCTGGCATATTTTTTTATTTTTTATTTTTTTTTCTTGTTTCAGAACCTTTGTTTATTCACTCATTTTTATGGCTGGCTCGGCCCGCCCCGAGGGCAGGGCTGGCGCAGCATGTGGTGCCGGGGATTGAACCACGGTCCCTGAAGCCGCCCAAGCTTTCCCAAGCAGGCGCTTTAGACCACTGAGCCATCCTGCTGGGCCCCAGTAAAGGACCTTTTTATACTTGATGTCAGTCCTAAGACTGTAGGTACTTGAATTCAATATAATCAACCCTATATAGTCCAACAGTCCACAACAGTAGTATGTTTTTAGCACAGCTGGTAATTATCAGTTGTAGTTGACTTGAGCCTTTTCATAGCCTAGCGTATTAGTATGGCATTACTTTTATACCTCACGACTATACTTTTCTGCTGGATGGTTAAGACCAAGTTAAAGCAAGATCTGTATAAACACAAGTATAATTTTTTTTTTGTCTTTTTGAGACAAGGTCTCGCTATGCAGCTCAGGCTGGCCTTGAGCTCACTTTTGTAGCCCAGGCTGGTCTTGAACTCACACTGATCCTCCTGCCTCAGCCTCCCAAGTGCTGGGATTACAGGCATGTGCCACCATGCCTGGCCTTACAAGTATAATTTTTGTTATCTAACAGGGTAAGCCCAATCTCAGGATTTATCTGGGAACCATGTACAGCACAACATTATGGCCTCCTAAATTAGACTAATGATTTGATTTGAATTTTGGAACATTGTTTTGAAATATTTAATTTACTTTTATTTAATATATGACTAATTTTCTGAATATTGTTTTGTACTTTTTGTTTTGTAATTCATACTGTATCTCTGACTTACAATCTACTTATAAGACGTGGTATGACATTTTCTCCTGGTATTAGAAACTTTAAAAAGAATATATATATACATATATATTTATGTATACACAAAATAATTAGGATGCATATATAGCTACTTTGTCCTTAGTTCACTGAGAATAAAAGTTTGTACTAATATTGCTTAGACAAAATATCAAGTCTGCATGTTGTCCTCTGAATAATTACAAATACAACAATATACATGGTATTAATTATTGTAACCATCCTACTAACTTGTTTTGAAACTGTTTCATTGCTATTTTACCTTTTTTCTTATTAAAATGAATAATTATATATATAAAATGTCGAACAGTGGACTTAACTCATGAGTAGTTAGCTTAAGAGCTGGGTGCAGCTAACTAATGTTACCAGGTATAGTCTGAAAATTAGGGTTGCAACATGTCTAACCTGGATCTGAACAGTTTGGAGCACAATTTGTCTTTGTTGAATAAAGTGTTCCAAATATGAAAAGGATGTCATAGTTTGTATCTTTTCAGTAGCTATTAGTAAACCTGCATTGAGGAGGGTGTCATCTAATTGAACAAACATTTGATGTAACATGCATAGTGATTCATATATCAAGAGAGTAGCATCTATACACTGGTAATATATGCCAATGAATAGGCCTGTTGCACTGCCTGAAATGGCTGTAGCCACAAACTCTTCGCACAGCAGGTTTGGACTATTTGCCATACGTTATGGTAGACAACACCACTGAAAATGACACATAGGGGCCTGATAATTGACAAAGGGTAAACTAAAAGCAAATCATTTTTTATCTTCTGGGTGGAGAAGGATAGAGAAGCAACAGTTTTTAAATTGATTGCCATACGAGAAAAAATGTAAAGGAATAGGGACAGCACTGGGCAATCCCTGTTGTAGTGCTCCCATAGGTTCCACGGTGTCATTGACTGTCTGCAAGTCCTATAGCAATCTCTACTTTCCTGATATACATTTTTTTTAATTTCAAAAATTGGAGTATTCTAAGGACTATTGGAAAGTTTTAGGAACCCCACCATCAGCCGTTCATTTACCAGTATATGAGTTGCTCTAATCTCTCAAGTTAAAGGCCACTGATTGAATAGTGTCATCAGACATCCAAGTTATCTTGAATGCCATCTGTGAGGTTGGAGAAGAGATAAAGGCCCTTCCTGTAAATAGCCTATACCTAAAGAAGTTCTTTTCTCGCTTATTTTCACCAAACGCTTGACTGGGACAGAAACCTTGTTGTAACGTCTGATAAGCCACCAAGGAGCCGGGCATGGTGGCGCACGCCTATAATCCCAGCACTCAGGAGGCTGAGGCAGGAGGATGGGTGTGAGTTCGAGACCAGCCTGGGCTACAAAAGTGAGCT
>PVJA010051635.1:0-12740 GCA_004027025.1 Myocastor coypus
TGGTACCAGGGATGAAACTCAGGATTCTGCGCTTGCCAGGATAGTGCTTATATACTGAGCCCAGCCCAAAGAAGGATAAACTTGAATCATGTGGGAAGATGGATGCAGCTGACCATAACAAGTGAAATGAACTAGACACGCAGATTACAATACCTCACAGAAACCTAAAGAGCAAAAAACGCCATAACAGAGGACAGAGACTGGGAAGGAGGAAGAACTTGTTCAAATGGGAAGGAGAACCAGAGAAGGGGGAAGGGAAAGAAAATGAAAAAATAAAGATGGAAACAAAGCTTTCATAATAGGAAAGGAAAAAAGGGTTAGAAGGAGGGAAGAGGAATGGAAAAAAAGAAAATAACTGAGATATATTATGTTGGCCAGGCATAGTGGTGCACCCCTGTAATTCTAGCACTCAAGAGGCCCAGCAAAGATTGCTGGGACTTCAAGGCCAGCCTGGGCTACATACATAGTAATCTCAAGGCCAGCCTGAACTACAGAATGACATCCTATCATAAGAAAAAAAAAAAGACAGTACAGGTACAAATTCCCTATGATGAATGTGACCAATGTATATGACAGATACATACTAATAGAAAATGTAATTTTAGGGGACAAAAAAAAAGGCAACACATGGTTCACACCTGTAATTTCAGCACTCAGGAGGCTGAGGGCAGGAGTTCAAGACCAGCCTGGGCTACATAGCAAGACCCTGTCTCAAAAATAAATGAAGCAAGCAATCATACATACATACAAAGAGTCAAAACACATTTTTTCCCCACAAAATGTAACTTCAAGTTTTATGTCCCTCCCCCTCTGCTAACAACCAAGCTGTCCTCCTGGGGTCAGGGAAGCACTGTGCCCATCAGTGCAATCCAACAGTCCCCTTTCTCTCCACCAGTACCAAGCCTCACTCCAAGGCACTCCACCCACTGAACTCAACCCTTTTTCTTTTTGTTTTTGAGAAAAGTCTTTCTAGTTAAGGGTCAGCCTAGCACCTAGGACTGCCCCACCCCATGCCTCTCAGCTAGGTCACAACCATTACAGTGATTTCTTTTTGTAAGGTGCAGTCGATCTTCACTGTGTGGGCTGGCTGCGCTATCACAGCAGACTGGCAACATGTGCAGTGGGGTCAAAGTGTTGCTGCCCACTATGCAGGTCCCAAGGCCCTGCCCTCTCAACCCAGTGCATCTTACAATCGGGATTTCCTCTGCATTGTATTTAATGGTTTGTTTTCTGTGCTTTTAGTGAGCGACCTCATTGTGTGGCACAGTCAGGCCACTAAGCGCAGGGCTCAAGCACTGCCGGGTTCCCAAGACAAGAAGGCTGTCAACATGCTGTGGTTAAAGGATGCTCTAGTCCAGTGGGATTATCCAGTGCTCAGGGCTGAGCCACACTGCTGCTGCCTGTCAGTGTAAAATCAGCAAGACAACACCACACACTACAAATGAGCTGTTTTTAAACAGAAACACACAAGGCAAGGTGACACACGGGCCAGCTTCTGTGTCCAGAGCTATCCACAGGAATGGAGAGAGTTAACCACACAGGGCTATTCAAAGCCGACATTTGGACACAGATATTATGAGAAAGAACACTGGCAGGGCAAGGTGGCACACTCTGTAACCCCAGCACTCTGGAGGTTGAGGCAGGAGAATCACTGAAAGTCTGAGGCCAGCCTAAGCTACATCAGCATGTTTAAGGTCAGCCTGTACTACATAGTGAGATGCTACTTCACAAAACAAGAACAGACAAAGTGCACTGGACTTCCAGCTTTATGGATAACTTTCCCACATTACTTGTTACTGTTTATTAAGACAGGGTCTCAATATATAGATAAGGCTCGTCTTAAACTCACAATGTAACCCAGGCTCGCCTTTGGCTCAGGGCAGTCCACAAGCGCTAGGCAGCACACGCCACCACACCCAGCCCAAAGACCATTTTCCTATTACATTATATTCTAAGTTGGTTCCTCAACTTCATGAGCTAGTTCTTGGAATCATTTGAGGTACAATATTTTTCTCTGTATTATCATTCTATATCCATCTTAAATACTGCAAACACTTCACTAGCATTTTACATTCACTTTCTGTCATTTACGTTTTCCCTCAAAATCTAATCCTCTTTGACTCACTGCTACTACATACAGTATTACAAGACCATATGTATCCATCTTTAACCCAAGCAGCTGTGGAGGTCCAGAGCATAAACTTCCTACTAAACATTGGACCTATTGCAGTATAGCACCTTCCTTATGTCCCAAACCAAGCTTAACCCTTTCTCCAAACCTAATATTCACCAGCATCCCAAGTGGTATTAATGTACACGTCTGCTCTCTTGGCACAGGCTATATCTCAACACTTTGCTAATAAATTTGATATGGCAAATGTTTTAATTGTGGCAAACAAGGACACACTCGCCATCACTCCCTACGGCCTATAAAGATGCCAGCCCGCCAGTGAATTTACCTGGTACTCAGTGTCCACACTATAGGAAAGGTTTTCACTGGGCAAAATATGGCAAATATAAGTTTCATAAACATGGTAGTCCTGCAGAGAAACAAGCCATGTGCCCTAACTGAGGGCCCCAATAGCAATAGAAAAAGAGGTGCTAGTCAGTGCTTCAGTGATTTCGACCCAAGTTATCTATTACACCCAGTTCAAACCAGACATAGGACTATTCCACTACTAGGATGGGTGCAAGGCCAAGGCGAGACTGTAGATGCCTCATACAAAGCACAACTCAGTTCAAAGTTAGATTTACCAGTGGTTTCTTGCCTTATTTGTTGGGGGAGAAAAGCCCAATTTAATTCCCACTCCTGTCCTTAACCCTACAAGTGAAATTAATACAGATGAACCTTTAAGCAAAGAATCTGATTTTTCGCACGGTATTTCAGTTCCTACACCTATCTGTAACATAAACTGTAAACAATTTTTTACTAGACTGATGAGTACAGGAGCTGATGTCACTATAATCACAAATGGACCTGCCTCCACAGTTTGGATAGGCTTAAGAGCTCCCAAATCTGTCTTGCAGAGTATGCTATCTCTTTCAAACATTTTCCCTGGTAGACAGGAAGGTATTCTAACATGATTTGTCACTCCCATTCCAGTCAATCTCTGGTGAACAGACCGCATAAAAGAATGGGATGCTTTCTTTCTTCTGAGCCTCAGAGGTGTGTTACCAGACAGCAGTATGGTAACTAAGATAAAATATCAGGAAAGCCAAGGCTTAACTTAAAATTTACAGGGCTGTACTCTTACAATTCTGTCTTTACTTAAAAAAAAAAAAAAAAAGATATAAAACTGGATTTATAACGAAGGCCACTGGTACTATACAGGGAAAGTGAAAAGATTTCGTCAACACTGGTAAGAGAACTGCAATTTGAGTCATCTCAAACCTACTTTATTAAAACTGTTTTTAAAATTGCTAGAAGCTGTATTAAATAAACCGCTGCATTCTTTTTTGTTTCTTTCCTTGACCTTATTAAATCTCACTCAAATCTCCCAGGTTTGTTGCTATCATGAACTAATTATAACACAAATGCTACTGTAAATCTGTTTTCATTTTTGATAAAGCAAGACATCATAAATTTGTTTCTCAAAATCCTAACCCTTTGCTAAAGGAATGGAAAATTATCAGAGCACAAAATAGACAAATCATGATGTCATATCCTGCTTGTCAGTTCATCCCTAAGGCTATTCCTCAACAGAGCTACAAACTCAGAGGACTTAGAACCAACTGGTCATGCCAAATGATTACCACCCATATATTCTTTTTAAACAAACCTAAATATATTCAAGGTTTTATAAATACATGCTCTCATGTGCCCCATGGTATCTGTTATATAGGTAAACAAAATCATCATGTCTTACAATATTACCTTATCAGTCTTTGCTAACTTACTATTACAAACATTAAAACTTAATAATGATTCTGCTTAATTAGTAAAAATTTTCAGATTTTTCTTGATAACTGGAAGATAAAACATGTTCCAAGGACGCTGTATGGTTTCCAAGGTCAAAGAATGATTGAACATATATGTCTTAAACTAAAACATCAACTATCCAAATAAAAAAGGGGGAACACAGAATCAAAACTTTGCTACATATATATATTTTTTTTTGGGGGGTGGGGGGGGGTCTTTTTGAAACAGGGTCTCACTGTATAGTTCAGGCTGGCCTTGAGCTGAATTTTGTAGCCCAGGCTGGTATTGAACTCTCACTGATCCTCCTGCCTCAGCCTCCCGAGTGCTGAGATTACAGGCGTGCGCCACCATGCCCGGCTTGCTACATATATTTTAACTTATCTTTGGACAATTATTTCAAATAAAATGTTAAAACTGTCAATATGCTTGATGAAGTATTGGGAAATTCCTATTCTTTCTTTTCTATGTGTGACTTAGTTCTAACTGACTTTTTATAATTATGAACTTTAAAAGGTTATGACATTCCAAATCCCTTTACTAATGTCTCAATAGCTGTTCAAAATATTAGATTTCAAATTAATGGTATGTAAGATGCTGAGGTCCCCTGGATCCTATTTGTATCATTTTTATGTCTACTTGTTGAAAATCATTTTTTACTGTATTCATAACTATACAGTTTAATACTTTCTTTGGTTTGTCTCCTCCAGATTTAAAGTTATTCCACTTATCCAAGACAAAAATGCCTGGTGTCCTACTGAAGTCCATTAGACAGAACCTCTGGAGAGTTATCTCCGATTGCTGGTCAACAACTACGACCCCTTTCAGCCTAAAGAAGCTAAAACCATCATTGCTCAGGTTCCCTCATAGCACTTCAGGTTGCTTCTTCAGAGGGGGAAACATAGGCAGCTGAATTAAGACAGAAACACAGGCACTCAGACAGGGCCAGGCCCTCAAGGAGACAAGATGGAAGGACAAGGTGATTTTGCAACTATGGACAGACAGTCCTCTGCTATGTGGCCACAACTGACTAGCTTCCTCAAAACAAAGAAGGGGAAACTGTAGAGGACCTCCTGAACAGCTCACCTTGTAGAAAGAGCAGCTGTCTCCATTTTAGCTGAGCACCAGACCCCCAAAACATTAGATACTATCTCAATAGCATAATGCAAATTACTTTCTCTGCAGATGGCAGAGGTAAATGTAGGCCACCTACCTAGCTCAGCTCACAGTACTCATCTAATTCCCACAATTCTCAGTCACTCCTCCTCAAGCCAGTCCTCTGCTGAATAAAACCCTGGGTACAGCCCTGGGTCAGCCTCTTTGTTCTGGAAAGCCATCTTCATAGCTAGACTTAGGACCCCTTGGTTCCCCAATAACTGTAAATAAGGTTTAGTGTCTTTACTTTTGCCAAGGGTTGTACTGGGAGTGGCAGACTGGAATTAGCATGGTGTGGTTTCAATAACATGTCTTTGGGATTACAAATACTGACTTGGATAGAGACAAGAACCTGGAGGGAATTCCTACACAAATTACTGTATATTAAAATACATTTTACAATACAAATCACAAACAAATTCAAATGCATCAAATACCTTTTATAGCACAACTTTTATCTAAATTCTTAAGTTCAATTAAAACTAACATGTAATATATTGGAGCAAGATTTTTAAAACTTTTAACTTAGAAAAGATTAGTTCTGGAAGCCATGCCATACTTGAGACATGGCCTACATTACCATGAGAGGAAGTGCTCCTAGCTGCAGGTGGTGGAGCCGAGGCGCATGGTAATGGGCCAGATGAGGGGGCAGCGCCCCCGGTGTGTAAGTGGCTGTTGTCACTCCGGTCTCGATGCCCAGCTCCCTGATAAAGGAGGACAAGGTTTACTTTGGAGATCCCCGCACAATCACTGGCATAGCAGCACACCTGGGCACTACACAACTACTAAAATCTACTACAACTAGATTTTGTTGAAGTCATCTAAAGTTCCTTGACTTGAAAAAAAAAAAAAAAAAAACTTAAAAACTTAGTCTTGTGACCATGAGCAGCACAGCATGCCCTTAGTAGCACACCTCAGAAAGAGAACAAAATGCAAAGCTCCTAAGGGCCTCCCAGACTACAAGCCTGATTCTATGTAAGGACTACCAATTTTGCTAACATCTGCCCCTGGGCTTCTGTTTCCTGGCTGCATCTCTGAGTTCTTGGCATCAAGCATTAGTATAACAAACTCTTCTGTCTTCTAAAACAAAGGTAAATAAAACTTTGAAAAAGTAAAATACACTAAAGCTTCATTTATTTCATTTTTATGTTCTGCCTTAGAAGTTACTGTCAAGCACTGGAGAGGCTGAGGCAGAAGGACTGTCACGAGTCCATGACCAGCCTGGGCTATACAGTGAGACTCTACCTCCAAACACACACAAAGAACCAAAAGCAAATCCCTGTCAACCACAATCTCAATGACCGTGTACACAAAATGGATTCAGAAAAAAATTACTGGGAACTATTTCCACTCTAAGAGTGAGCCTAAATCTAGGAAGCTGGGTTTCTTTGTCAATAGCAGAATCTGAGGTGGTAGAGCAAACTAGGACTGAGATTTGGTGCTCCACGGCATAAAATGGTGTCTGTAGTGAAGAATGATGCATTACACATTTCCGAATTGGTAGAACTGAGGATTTTTATACCTCTGATGCCAACACTTCAAGGCCCAGGTAGCCCAGGCTATGTAGTGAATGCAGAAGCAACTTGAACTACAGGAAGAGCTGATCTTGAAGAATGAAATCAGTAAAATGTAGAGAATTTCCAACTTTCTTACCACAAGGATTGATAAGTATGAGGCAACAGATATGCTAACTAGCCTGCTTTAATTGTTCTACAATGCATACATATTCTAAAATATAACCCACTAGCTCACAAATATAAGAATGCAATTATTATTTGTCAATTAACAAAAACACTCTACTTTTTTTTTTTAATGTCAGGGATCGAACTCAGGACCCTGTGCTTGCCAGGCAAGCACTTATTCTACTGAGCTATTTGCCCAACCCCAAAACACTCTACTTCTACTTAAGGTCATTCACTGGCCCAGAACTGAAGATACCTTTGTCTCCCTCCTTTCTAGCCCCACACTTACACAGATCCAGGGCCTTGGCTAAGTTGAGGCACTTGCTTTTTCAAGATTGCTTGCTACACAGTCTCCATCACCAGCACCTATTCCCCAGAGTCCTCCCAGAAGCTGATGAGCACAGATTTAGAATGAAGAGATACTGACCAGGCAGACCTCTCAGGCGCCTGTCGAGGGTGGGAGGACATCGTCTGAGGCACATGAATGTGATGCCCATGACCATAGTTCGGGTGCATCCTGTGGGGGTGGGGTGGGGGGCGCTCATGTGCCCGCCTAGAAACACAGAACACAAAAGGACTACTGGAGGTAACTGAATACTTGGTTGTTTCTTAACATAGAAAAAAATATGGAGTTAGTATTATGAACATCTATGGATTAATTCTGCAATTAGCTTACCAATAAATTATAAACATGTGAAGCTACATAATAATTAACAAATCAAGAAACCATAAGCTCCTCCCCAAATTCTAGCTGCTCATTTGCTCATTTATTTCAATGTCTTCAATTCAAATATCTAGGACACAGCCAATTTCAACATTATCCTGTAAACTCCTCTACTTATACTGGGTACTTAAATTAGAATAAAAACTGAATAGAAATAAAATCAACTTTGTGAGATCCTGTCTCAAAATAAAATGGGCTGGTAACGTAACTCAGGGCAGAAGTCCCGAGTTCGACCCATAATATCTGGTAGACAAGACAGACAGACAAAACTCTTTTACTAGTTTGTAATACCTCTTGTCAATTTTACATTTAATAAGTTAAAACTATTCCCTAGCTATTGGAGGATATGACTAACTTGGAAATTTATACTCTTAAAAAAAAAAAAAAAAATCCCTTTGGTACCAGGGACGGAACTGGAGCTTTATGCATGCTAGGCAAATGTTCTAACACTAATCTGTAACCCCAGAATGTTTTAAATTTGAGACAGTCTCACTAAATTCACCAAGCCTCAAAACTATAAGCCTCCTATTCCAACCTCTATGAATAACTAGGATTGTGACTATACTCCAGCTGGTGATTCTCTCTATAAAAAGTTAATAATAATACAGTAGGCTATGGGGAGATAGATAGCTCCATGGCACAAGTGCCTGCCTGGCAAGTGCAAGGTCATGAGTTCAAACCCCAGTCCCACCAAAAAAAAAAATCTTTGGGGCCTGGCGGGATGGCTCAGTGGTCTAAAACTCCTGCTTGGGAAAGCTTGGGTGGCTTCAGGGACCGCAGTTCAATCCCAGGCACCACATACTGCACCAGCCCTGCCCTCGGGGCGGGCTGAGCCGGCCATAGAAATGAGTGAATAAACAAATAAAGGTTCTGAAACAAGAAAAAAAGAAAAAATAAATAATACAGTAGGCTAGCCACGGAGGCCCATATCTGTGATCCCAGCATTCAGGAGGCTGCAGCTAGAGGATGGTGCTGAATCAAGATCAGCCTGGGCTGCAAAGTAAGGGCAGGGTCAGCCTGAACAATGCAGAAGACCCTGACTCAAGAGAGAGAGAGAGAGAGAGACACACACACAAATAAATAAATAAGAAAATCAGATCCTGATTTTTTTCTGAAAATTTAGTAAATCATGCTCCTCAGGATCTCTCTCTCTCCCTCCCTCTCTCTCTCTGGATCTCTTTTTTTAATTTTAATTTTTATTACTTTTAATAAGAGATAAATCAGGATCTCTTTTTTTTTTCTTTTTTTTTATACTGTGGATTGAGGCCAGGGTTTTTGCACCAAGCTACATTCACAGCCCCTCTATTTTTTTTTTTTTTTTTTTTTTTTTTTTTTTTTTTTTTTTTTTTTTTTTTTTTTTTTTTTTTTTTTTTTTTTTTTTTTTTTTTTTTTTTTTTTTCCTCTTGTTTCAGAACCTTTGTTTGTTTATTCACTCATTTTTATGGCCGGCTCAGCCCGCCCCAAGGGTACGGCTGGCACAGCATGTGGTGCCAGGGATCAAACCACGGTCCCTAAAGCCACCCAAGCTTTCTCAAGCAGGTGCTTTAGACCACTGAGCCATTCTGCTGGGCCAAATCAGGATCTCTTTCAACATCAGTCTTTACTATCAAATATTAAAGAAATGGACAAGAGATGCGTTTGCTTAAAATAAGCCATTGCGTCAATATGCTGAGTGTAGTCAGATTTCATTAAATCATCTTATATAAACTTATTGTGTCAACAACTGTGATTTTTTTTTTAATTTTTTTTTTTTTTTTTTTTTTCTTGTTTCAGAACCTTTGTTTGTTTATTCACTCATTTTTATGGTTGGCTCAGCCCCGCCCCAAGGGCAGGGCTGGTGCAGCATGTGGTGCCTGGGATTGAACTGCAGTCCCTGAAGCCGCCCAAGCTTTCCCAAGTAAGCGCTTTAGACCACTGAGCCATCCCACCAGGCCCCCTCAACAACTATGATTTAGAGAATATGGATATAAAAAATAATTTCCCCAATGACTGAAACCATTTTCCCATCACTCTTTGTTCAGAACATTCTCTGTACTCTTTAAGATATCCATCCTTTTCAAATTTCAAACTTTCACTTGCAAGATCTTATTGTATGAAAAGTTCCACAGGTCAATACATTTAGAGGAAAACTGAGTATTTGGCCCAACAAAGAAAAAGTAATCAAGGTTTTAGGACTTTTATTTTTCTTTTGAATTGTGTAAAAAATGGGAAAAAACATAAACAGCAGAATTTTTTTTTTTAATCTTCAATTTATTTATTTGGTACTGATTGCACTATGCAGCTTGGATTCTTAGTGATCCTCCTATCTCAACTTCCTCATCACTGGGATTACAGGTGTGTACCACCATACCTGGTTCCACAGCAACAAGGCAAATGGTACAGGGGATTGAACCTGGGTCCTTTTGTTAGCCCACTGAGCTATCTCCACAACAAAAAGCAGAATTTAAATGTGAAAACAAGCCAGGAGTGGTGGCCCACGCCTGTAATCCCAGCACTTGGGAAGCTGAGGCAGGAAGATCGGTGTGAGTTCGAGACCAGCCTGGGCTACAGAAGTGAGCTGAAGGCCAGCCTGAACTGCATGGCAAGACCCTGTGTCAAAAAGACAATAAAAATAAAAATAAAAATAAAAATAAAAATAAAAATAAAAATAAAAATAAAATAAATAAATGTGAAAACATTTCCTGCTATATTAGGTTTTAGATGCACTATTAGTTTAGTTTTTGCACATCTTTTTTTTTTTTTTTTTTTTTTTTTTTTTTTTTTTTTTTTTTTTTTTTTTTTTTTTGTCTTTTTGAGACAGGGTCTCGCTATGCAGTTCAGGCTGGCCTTGAGCTCACTTTTGGAGCCCAGGCTGGTCTCGAACTCACACTGATCCTCCTGCCTCAGCCTCCCAAGTGCTGGGATTACAGGCGTGCGCCACCACGCCCGGCTTGCACATCTTTTCTTAAGTATCTATTATTTTTATTTTGAATTCCCTTTTAATCAACTGTAGCATCATTTAAAATAAATTTCTGTAACTGACTGGAAAAAAAAATTTAATTTCCAGCAAGCCATAGTGGTACACACCTATCATCCCAGCACCCAGGAGAGTAAGACAAAAAAACAACTCTGAATCTGAGGCCAGCCTGTACTACATTAATGAGTGCATGTCAAGCTCAAACTACACAGCAAGACCTGGGCTCAAAAAGAGAAAAGAAAAATTCCAGGATGGGAATGTAAAAATAAAGCTATTGCCTAGCATGTGCAAGCTCCACAAAAAAACCCAAACTTTTCAACAAAGTTAAGGATTGCATGATAGCTACATCACTTTTAAAGATCCCATCAAATTAATGAGCAATGCAAAGAAAAGCGATTAATACTCTAAGAAACAGCAAGACACGTACGTGGGGTGCTGCATCAGCCTCCTCCTCTGGCCCTCAATCCTCTGCATGACATCGTGTGGGTGCAATCTCTGTGCCGCAGGAGCAGTGGCCTGGAGATGGTGTGAGACGGGCTGGTGTGCAGAGGGCAGGTGCTGGGGCAGGGGAGCTGCTGCACTGGCCAGGTGAGTGGGTGGTGGAGGGGCCACAGGATGGGATGCTGCATGAGAAGACATCTGAGAGTGGAAAGCGTGCACAGGGTGAGGAATGACATAATCCATCTGGGGTGGAGGCTGAGGCTGAGGCGGGGGGTTTCCATGAGAGTGGGGGCAGGCTGAAGCTTGGTGGTGCAGTGGTCTTGGCAAAGAAGCATCTGCAAAAGAAATAGTTGGGGTGAGCCATACAGTACCATGCAGTCAGTCAAGCACACAAATTCATAAATAGTCTGGGCTGGTGGAGTCTAATCAAGCAGCCTACTGCCTAACTGCAATGATCCTGGCTAGCCTCTCTGTTCTACATTTCCCTTATTCAGCCCCATCCTCAAAGAGCAGAAACTGCTGCAAGCCCAGGAGAGCAAGCTGATCACAGGAAGCACAGCTCTTTGAGCTGTCCATCTTGAAGTTACAACTACCACCAATTTAAACACTCATCAGCGGAAGAGTAAAGACACAATGGAATAGTAGAGGATGTCAAAAAAACAAAAATAACAACAAAAGCAAAGCACTAGTGAGGATCAGCAGGGCAAATAGCTCATGCATTAAAGCTCCTATAAGCAGGAGCAGGAGGTTCAGTCCCCAGGCCTGATGTGCCGGCCCCACCCACATGGCACCCTGAGACAGCAATTGAGAATGAGTGTGGTGCTGCAAGCCTGTAATCCCAGTTCTTAGGAGGCTGTGAACAGGCAGATCTCAGTCTAATCTAGGAGTGAGACCCTGAACATCCTGTAGACCCTTCCCTAAAACACACACAGAAAAAAAAGAAAAAAAGAAAGCACTCTCAGCTCAATGCTATACTAGCATGAAAAAAAAGAAAAAAAAGCTGAGATGTATGGTTGTTCAAACAAACAAGAGGTACAATACTATGTTTGATATGGTTCCTTTTTTTTTTTTTATTAAGGACCCACATATGTACTTAGCTTATAAAGAAGTTTTGCATGTTTTTATAAGATGCAAGGACTTGTAATCTCTGAAAGACTAGGATTGCTGATGAGGAATAGAATGAACTTTCCAGTTTAAAGAATTTTGCAAAGTATAGCTTAGAGTATATGTGAAATACTTTTATGATAAAAGCAAACAAGTTCAAAATCTAAAACATTTTTTATTAAGACGTTTCAAAAGAAAAAGGTTTACAAGCTAGGTCAGTATATTATTTTTAAAGGGAAGGGCATGAAATCACACCTTAAGTTCATAGTAAAAGACCAATTAAAGGTAAACACAAATAAGTGTTTCAAAATAGCCTGTACATAACACCACTAATTCATACAGACTTTCCCCAATTACCTTTGCAAAAACTTTCTCTACTTATTTGTCAACATATTTTATTTTATTTTATTTTATTTTTTATTTTTTTTTTTTTTTTTGTCTTTTTGAGACAGGGTCTCGCTATGCAGTTGAGGCTGGCCCTGCACTCACTTTTGTAGCCCAGGCTGGTCTCGAACTCACACCAATCCTCCTGCCTCAGCCTCCCGAGTGCTGGGATTACAGGCGTGAGCCACCACGCCCGGCTTGTCAACATATTTTATATTAGTAAAAGGCAGTCAGACATGGAGGTACATGCCTGTAATACTAGCACTCTAGGCTGAAGCAGTAAGAGTGCCTGAGTTTCTAAGCCAGGCTGAACTACAAAGAGACCCTGCCTCAAAAAAACAGGAGACAGCCAGGCATGGTGGCGCACACCTGCAATCC
>PVJA010051636.1:0-12694 GCA_004027025.1 Myocastor coypus
GTAAAACCATACACTTATGTACACAGGATGAATCAGATATTGGTCTCAAGAACCTTCAAAAGGTTCAGCATATTGATTATAGCACAATGTAACGCTAAAATTATGTTTGGAATACATGTCACTCTTGTCTTTTTGATATGTACTGCTCCTGGTGTAAACTCAGTTACTGTCATTCTCTCAAGAGTAGTACTTGGAAATATGATGCTTTTAATTCCTTTAGGAAACTATGAAGAAGAGAATAGTGGGGTCAAATGGAACCTATAGTTTTAGTTTCTTGAGGCATCTCCATATTAATTTCCATGATTGTTGCACCAATCTACATTACCAAAAAAATAATAATAAATAAAAGTATAGTCCTATTCTGTGACTGTCCTGCCAGTATTTTTTATTGGTTAATTTCTTGATAACAACTATTCTTTCTTTAGTTTGAATCTCTCAAATTGAAAGGGAGGCAGAACATTTTTTCTTACATTTATCTCACAGTCATCTAAGCATTTCAGATGAACATTTTAATTGGGTCTTTAAATTTGGGGGTATTTGATTATTTTAGTTTCTGATATATTCCAGATATAAGTTCTTTGAGGAATAGCTGGGAAAAAAAATTTCCTACTCTCTGGGTTGCCTCTTCACTATTGATTACTTTCGTTACGTGAAAGCTTTTTAGTATTATGAAGTCTCACTTATTAATTCATTGTAATAGTTGATGCGCAATTGAAGTTTTGTGCATAAAACCTTAGCCTATGCCTATACCCTTAAGAGTTCTGCTTATTATATCTTTCAGCATATTTAGCGCTTTTGTTTCATTATTTAAATATTTGATCTATTTCAATTTTAGTGTGGTATATATAGGCAGAGATAGGTCAAGGTTTAGTCTTCCATATATAGAAAGTCAGTTTTCCTGCCACTATTATTAATGAGGTTACTTTGTTACCTGTGAAGATGTTTGGCTGTTAGCCAAAGATAAGGTGACTAAGACTGCTTGGAGGTATTTTCACATTATCTAAACTGTTCCACTGATGCTTGAATCTGATTTGTTTGATTTTTATTTGATTTTCACCAATAACACCCTATTTTTATTACAGGAGTTTTGGTAGCATATTTTCAAGTCAGTGATTATGATGCCCCCTGCTTTCCTTTTGTGGCCCAAAAATTGCTTTAGGTTGTATAAGTTTCATCTTGTTCCCAATGAATTTTGTGATCATGTTCTCTAACTCTATTAGGTATGTTATTGGCATTTTTAACTGAGATTGTATTAAACCTGTGTAATGGTGTTGAAGCACAGGCATTTCATTGCAGTGGCTCCTCCTATCCAAGAACAAGAGACACCTTTCCATTTTTTTGCCATCCTCTTTGATCTACTTTGTTAAAGTACTATTGTTTTTGATCTAAGTTATTTTATTTAGATTGATTTCTAAGTATTGCATTCACTTGATGCTACAATGAAATCTATGGGTTCCCTAAATTTTCTCTGAGTGAATACAGAAATGTAATATATATTTCAATAGATATTCCAAGTATTGAAGTCTTTTGATGGAGTTTTATAAATCCTCTCTGTAAAGTATTATTTCATCTGTGGATAATGATAATATAACTTCTTCCTTTCCTTACTTATTCCTTTTATTCCAGACATTGTCTTTCTCTTGTCTAATTGCTCTGGCTAAAGTTTGATTATCTATTCCAATTTTCAGTATCATTTTTTTGTTTTTTTTAATCATGTTGGGTACAGGACTTTATCAATGCTTGTTTTGAATATATTGAAATGATCTTGTGGTTTTTATCTTTAGATTTCTTAATATTTCGTATTACATTTATTAATTTGTATATGTTTAACTACTCCGGTTTCCCTGCGATAAATCCTGATTTATAATGTTGAGTAATCTTTTTGATGATTTGCCGAATTATGTTTGCCACCATCTTATTAAGGATTTTTGTGTATCCATTTTCCATCAGGAAGATTGGCCTGTAGTTCTTTCTGATTGGACTCTACGGTTTTGATAGCAGGGTAACATTTGCTTCTAGGAATGAATTCCAGAGTACTATTTCCATTTAACTTTTATTACAGAATTTGAAGAGTAGTGGTACTAGATATTCTCTAATTTTCTTGTAGAATTAAAGACTGAATCTATCAGGACATGAGCTATTCTTGAATGGTGGGTGTTCAGCTATATGCTCAATTTCATTGGCAGATAATTATTTATTAGAATTTTTGTGTCCTCTGGATTCAATTTTGGCAATTCGCATTCAACTAGGAATTCATTCATTTATTCTGTTATCCACCATGCTTCCTCCTTAATTACATATTGAAGGATATGTTGTGATTTCCCCTTTTTCATTCTCTTTTGTTTGTTTTGTTTTGTTTACTGTTTTTTTTTTTTTTTTTTTTGTACTAGAGATGGGATTCAGGACCTTGTGCTTAGCAGACAGTTGCACTAATGTATCTCCCCAGCCCATAAATATCCTTTCCATTTTTAATCACATAGATTTCAGTCTTTTTAAAATCAGATTAGCTAAGCTTGCTGGATCTTATTAAATCTTTAAAGAAGCAACTCTTCAATAAAATGTATATGTGTATCTTAGTCCTGTACACAGCATATTCTCAGAGGTATAATCAAGCCCAGCACCCAAATATTAGCACCACATTTATTTCTCACAATAGGAAAACAAGGCTTCTTGGAAAAATGGCTGATTATAAGTCTAAAACAAAAAAAAATAAAAGATAAACATTAAAAGAATGACAGCCAGTCAAATCAAAAAGCTAAAAAGTGTTTCAAGTTATAATAACATCTCACTCCACAAAGAATGGCCTTCATAAAGAAATCAACAACAAATGTTGGAGAAGCTGTGGGGAGAAAGGAACCCTTTTCCATTGCTGGTGGGAATGCAGACTGGTGCAACTATTATGGAAAGCTGTGTGGAAACTCCTTTTAAAACTAGAACTAAATGTCCCATTCAATCCAGCTATCCCCTTCTGGGAATTTTCCCAGAAGAACTGAAAATATCATACCATAGTGATAGCTGTGCACTTATGTTTATAGCAGCACTATTTCTAATAGCCAAATCTGGGAAACAACCAAATTACCCATTATCTGAAGAGTGGTTGAAAAAGTTGTGGCATTTTTATATAATAGAATATTAGTCAGGTACAAAGAATGAGAAACTAGAAGACTTCATGTATAAACAGATGTATTCTGAACATATATTCATAAGTGAAATAAACCAGACCTATATGTGTAAATATCGTATAGTCTCCCTAGTGTAAGAACTCAAAAGAAGTAATAAAAATGGAGAGGCATAACGCAGCTTAAGAGAAATGAAAGGCTTAAGAGTTAAACAATGGAGTGACTGCAAGCAATAAACATAGGAAGTATGCCGGGGCAAAGCCATGCACTTATATAAACGAGATGAATTTGATAATGGTCCTAGGAAACTCAGAAATGTTTTTGACACTGAGTATAGCAATGCGTAACAGTAAAAATATTCTTGCAATGCCTGTCGTTCTGGTCTTTTAGATGCTTCTAATATAATTTTGATTGCTACTATACTCTCTCTCTCAAGCAAATGGTTGCTTTATAAGAAAACCAAAAAGGATATTAAATGAGAGTAAGAGACTGGGAAAAATGCCATAGGATCAACTGACTACAATTTGGTATATACTTACAATTCCAAATGTGTATAAATACATAACTACTTTTTGAACATTCTACAGAGATTTGATAGAATATCAATAATTGATAGAAAATACCAAATTAATTCTAAGATGTTTGATATTCAAAAAGAGTGATGTTATGCTCAAGTGCCTATGTTGTAGAGTAATAATATCACTAAGCTTTTCTTCTGGAGGGTTAAAAATATAAATTTGCAGACCAAAAATTGGAGAAAAAGAAGGATAGCCAATATTTCAGCCCAAACCCTTCAAAGTCAATGAGGACTCTGCACATAAGGCAACCTGTGTTGTAACATCTTATAACCCAGTTGTTTCCCAAATTTTCTGTTCAAGGACATTATGGGGCTACAGAGTAAAGTGATTGAAGATACATAGTTTGCTAAAGGACAGTCACCTTGAGAGAAAACCTTCTGTCAGGCTTTCACAGAGAGCAAATTCATTGAGCAATGACCATGACTCATCCAGATGGCTGATATCAACAACATTTCTACAAAGCACTGAACATGGTTTCAAAGTTAATCCTGAGGGGATTTGTCTGACTTTGGAGGATACAAAGGTTACATATTTTGCTATACAGATCTTGTCTAAATTTACCCTTAACTACCCAGCAGAAAAGCTTAACCATGAGGCATAAATCATAACGCTAGATTAGAATGCTGAGCTGTAAAAAGCTTAGATCAACAGCGTCCAACATTGCCAGTTTTACCAGTAACCCCCTGAGATTATAGAACAATGAATTATGTATACAGCTATTTTCCCTTAGTTCAATGAGAAAAATAATTTGCACCAATAATGATTAGAAAAATTATAACATCTACACCCTGTGCTGTGTATAACTAATAAAAGACAACAATATGCATTGTATCAAATTTTGGAAATGTACCACTAACATGTTTTGAAACTGTCACATTATGTCTTATTAAAAGTGATAAAAATTAAACAATTAAAGAATTTAGACTGGTACAACCACTATAAAAATCACTGTGGCGATTCCTTAAAAAGCGAGGATTGAAGATCCCATTCAAGTAAGCTATTCCACTCCAGAGTATTTTTCCAGAAGAACTGAAAAGCGCATACTACAACAATTTATGTGTAAATGGATGCAACAAGAGAACATACTCGTAAGTGAAATAAATTATTTATTTATTTGGTACAGGTTCTCACCGTCCAGCACAAATTCTTATTTCCTCCAATCTCTGATTCCCCAGTGCTGGAATTCTAGACATGCACCATCATACTCAGTTTTCTTGGCTTGCTTAGCATGCCTAGGTTAGGACGGAAAGGCATGCAGTACAGGAGATGTAACCTGGATCCTTTCATCTGCGATGTGGTCGCTTAGATCACTAAGCCATCATAATTGAGCTTATCAATTGGACTTATCAATTCCTTGAAAAATTCCTTTTCAAATTGTAAGCTCTTCTCGTTTTAGTACATTTTGAACATTCTTCCAGGAATTGCTCCAATTTGGAAAATTAAATAATAATTTTGTCTCTCTGAAAATTTTGATGTATTGTGTTGATGTTTAAATTATGCAAAATTCTTCAAACCAAGATATTATTACATATTAACTAAATACTGTTCCCCTTTATTTGAGACTACCTCCAAGTTTATAGTTTGTGTTCTCAGAATTAAAATGCATTAACACAGTAGTATACTTTCTAGGAAGTTATGAGCAGTTTTTGAGCTAAATTTTCTAAACAGAATGTTTAAATTATTTTCATTCCTTATCACACATATACATACAACAAAACCTACCCATCATTTTGAATATTAAAAACAAACTGAACTCCATAAAAATGTGCATATAACAGAAATTAGGAAGTCTGTTCTTAAACTATTTTACAGAACCCAAAATGAAAGAAGTACAATACAGTGTTAGCTCTTTATGGTACTAACCTATGCATAAGTAGGTGTAAGGCATATGTTAGTTATATTTCTCTCATTGCTGAGTCAAAATATTCAGTACCCCAAACTAAAAGAAGAAAAGTTTATTTACCTCAGAGTTTGTAGAGGTTTTAGTAATTTTCTGGCTCTAAGTCAAGATTGTTTCGCAGAAGGTGATAGTCGTGTTTGGCATAAAGCAACAAAACAATAAGCAGAGACAAAGAGAGAAAAGAGAGAGAGACAGAGCGAGAAAGAGTCTATACTCTTTAGTCTCTGTAGCCTCAAGTTCCTTTTTTCTTAAATAAGAAAAAGTTGACTAAGCTTGTATGTATTTCACACATTTTTAACTATTCTAAGTTAATAATTTCATATAATGCAAATTCAGTCCATCTGAAAACCAACACTTTGAAAAATGGATGAAAGGCTTTTCTTACTACCTAAAATTTACTGCACTAAATTTACTGGCAAAGTTGAGTTGTAATTATCTCAGATCTTAAAGCTGTGAAAGAAACCTGTCAATACACACCCCCTCTTTCCTCCTACCTCAACTTCTGTCACACTGTAATCTGTCATTCTTAGCTCCTTCACATCTTCCCACACTTTTCTACCTACCATGCAAGATCAGGGCTATTAGAATGTTCTATGTATCTCCGTTACCCTTCATACATTCCTTTAATTACTCTATTATAACTACCTTCTTTTTTTTTTTTTCAGCCACCAGTCAACTGAATGATGAAGGAAAATCTCCCCTACCTAAAATACCTGTCATGCCCGTCTCCATCAGAAAAATTAAGAGAAAATTTTAGGCTTAAACTCTATGTCACATAGCATTCTTACACTTTTATCATTCTATAAATGTTAAATTTGTTCAAATTATTTTTGTTCAGCTAAATTTATCTCATTCTCTAAAATTCTGAAAGCACCGGCGAATAAAAAACGGATGCTATTCTGAGGCCAGGAAGATAAAAAGTCACTATGGTCATCCAGTGTTTTTTTCCCAGAAAGGTCAATCCCACTGTCACCAACTTAGCAACTCTCTCTCTCTCTCTCTCTGTCTGTCTGTCTCTCTCTCTCTCTCTCTCTCTCTCTCTCATACGTCTCCTCATCACTCTTGCTCTCACTGATTCACTCTCTGTGGGATCACTGTTCTTTAACTTATACCAACATTACAGTCACAACCTCAACAAAAAAACTTCTTTTGAGTGGAATTATATTCAGTTCTAATTGATGTTTGTACATCACCTCAAGAGTACAATTCAAATGGTTTGCTTTGTCAGGGTCAAATCACAAATTTTTTGTAAACTGAATACCTCCTGCTCTATAAAAACTATTTTCCACTTAGGAATTCTTTTTTTTTTATTCTTTTAATAAAAATAACAGTGTGACAGTTTCAAAACTCATTAGTAGGACATTCCCATTAATTGATACAATGCATATTGTTATCCTTGTAGTAGTTATACAGAGTGCAGCATGTAGAGATAAGTTTTCTAATCATTATTGGTACAAAAATATTTCTTCTTATTGAACTAAGACAAAGTAGTTGCATACATGGCCCAATGTTCCATAATTTCTGTGGGTTATTGGCAGATCTGACAATGATGGAAGCTGTTGATTTAAGCCTTTTACAGCTCAGCATACTAATCTGGATTTACCTTTTATGCCTTGTGGTTAAATTTTTCTGCTGAGTGGTTAAGGGCAAATTGAAGTAAAATGTGTATAACAAACTTGGAACTTTTTATCTCCCAAGGTCAGTCAAATCCCCTCAGGATTTACTTTGAAACCATGTACAGTGCTTTGAAGAACTGTCGACAGTGTCAGCCATCTGGATGCGTCATAGCCATTGCTTGGTGAGTTTGCTCTCTGTGAAATCCTTAGAGAATGTTTTCTCTCTAGGTTACTCTCCTTAGGCACACTATACATTGTCAATCCCTTTCCTCAGTGGCCCCATAATCTCTTTGAACAGAAAATTTGGGAAAACGCTGGATTATAGGATGTTAAAGCACAGGTTTTCTTATGTCCTGAGTCCTCACTGACCTTCAAGTAACTAGGGCCAAAATATTGCTATCCTTGTAGCCCTTCATTTTCTCTAATTTTTGGTCTGTAAACTTACATTCTTAACCCTCCAGAAGAAAAACTTAGTGATACTATTACTATATAACATAGGCACTTGAGCTTAAAATCACAGTCTTTTTGAGTATCAAACATCTTAAACTTAACTTGGAATTGGCATAGTCCATCAATCATTGATATTCTAATAAATCTCTACACAATGTGATAAAATAAGTTAAACATTTTTACACAGAAATTTAGAAATCTAAGCATACGCAAAATTGTAGCTGGTCAATCCTATGGCATTTTTTTCTAGTCTCTTACTCTCATTAAATACCCTTTTCTGTGTTCTTGTAAACCAACCATTTGCTTCAGAGAAAGTGGGAGAAAATCTGGAAGACATTGGAGTAGGCAAAGAGTTCATGGACAAAAAATCAAAATACACATATAACACTCGAAAGAATCAACAACTGGAAACTCCTCCAGTTAAGAAGTTTTTGCAGCTCAAAAGAAATTACCAACAAAGTGAAAAGACAACCCACAAATTTCAAAAAGATGTTAACTAATATGTATTCAGACAAAGGCCTTCTCTCTCAAATTTATACATAATTGAGAAATTTTAGAGTACTAAAATTCAAAGACCCAATCCAAAAATGGGCATCTGAGATGAATACACATTTCTCAGACAAAGAAATTCAACAAGCCTATAAATACATGAAGAAATGCTCCACATCACTAGCCATTCATGAAATTCAAATTAAAACAATGCTTAGATACCATCTCACCCCAGGAAGAATGGTTATCTTAAAGAAATCAACCAATAACAAATGTTGGAGAGGCTATGGGGAAGAAAGAACCCTTCTCCATTGCTGGTGGGAATATAGACTGGTACAACCATTATGGAAAGCAGTGTTGAGACTCCTTAAAAACTAGAACAGGAATTCATTTAGCAAACACTGAAAGAAGATTATGTGTTTTTCAAGCTCTTCTAAAGTTCCTGCCTTAAGTGACCTTCTTATCTACACATATGGTTGTTTCAACAAAGCCCAGAGAGAAGGTAAAAGAGCAAGACGGAGTGAGAGGAAGACAGAGAGAAGGAAAGACAGAGAGATAGAGACAGAGACAGAGACAGAGACAGAGACAGAGAGACAGAGAACATCAAGTTTCTGTTAGTGTAGGTTATTGACAGTAGGATTGGGTCTCTGGCTTCATGATCACAACTTATAGTAATATCTTCTCTGTTGAAGTCCTATGCACTTATCACTTTCTTGTTCACTTAGCTTCTTTTGCATGTTTATATTATCACTTACTAGCTATAATTTTATTGGATGTAGAAATTGTATACAATAAATTAATGTCAATTGTTTCAAAGTGAAGTTATTATACATATGTATGATCAAGTAACTTAAGGATTAGTCTTAAAATTATCAATCAACAATCAACCAACAAATATTAACTCAGGAACCAATTGTTTTATTAATGCTGTTAGATAATACATATTTTAACTACTTTTAAAAAGAAATAACAATGGAACAGTTTCAAAACACGTTAGTATGACAGCCATAATAATTAATACAATGCATATTGTTGTCTTCATAGCAGTTATCTAGAGTACAAGATGCAGACATGATAACTTTTCTAAACACTATTAGTATAAATATTTCTTCTCATTGAACTAAGAGAAAGAAGTTGTATGTGTAGCACAATATTCCACGATATTGGACTATCTATAATTTAGCTATCAAATAAAACTATTTGGATTTATTCCTGAGACTTACTAATTGATAAGATCCTGTAACACTTTCAGTGGATAACCTAAGCCATACTTCATTTAATCACAGTGATCAGAATAATTCTGAAATCCATGGAGGTGATGCAGTAGGGTGAAAGGTCGATGTCAATGTAGACACAGTTGCTATTACCTAAGTAAACTATTATTCAGATAAAATTATTAATAATGATTTGAATGTGAACATTCACTCCTGAGAAAAAAGTGTTGAAGGTGAAAGTATAAAATCAGATAATTCTGTCTTTCTGTAGAAAGGAAGATGTGAAGTATGTACGAATTCAGAGTTATCAGTTTTACTTGGGTCTTCTCACTTTTTGATCTCAGGATTTAAATTCTTATTCTTGATCCATCAGGGACCTTAATTTCCTCACCTATCAAAGAACTGTTAAAAGGCTTAAAGTGGTACTACCGGTGGTAGTTTCTATCAGTCTGTGTGTCCAAAGTTTAAATATAATTTGTAGTAACATAGAGATAATGGAGGCTAGTTGGTGTCTAGACACAGTGAGATATGGACAGAGCCTGGAAGGCCTGCCTTCTATTGCTTGGGAGTCTCAGAAAACTGGAGCTCAAGGTTGCAGATGGCAGATCATCTCATGGGTGCTCAGTTCTTTGTTTATTTGCTATGTGACACCAACGGTTGTCTCCTCCCCTGCTTAAGGTATTATTTGTTAGCATTTGCGTGAGCTGCATGTCTGGAAGCATTTATGTGAGCTACATGTCTGTTAGTATATGTGTGAGCTACGTGTCTGGAATATGCTCTATCTGTTGAAGTAGTGATTTATAATACTTGGCCATTTTTTTAAATGCTAAATAAAAGGAAGAGCTTTCTGAGGCTCTGAGCTCACTGGGGAAGAGAAATCTCAGCAAGTCCTCTGAAGCTACATTCATCGGATCTTCTCATTATTTCTTTTGGCACCAGACCAAACATCATACAATAATTCTCTTGTTGCTATGTATTAAGCTGCAATCTTGAAGCTGTGCAAAATATTTCTAATTTTCTTCATGTTACATGATTTGGAAACATTTAAAACCTTAATTGCTCTTTCCTCTGTATAATTTTTCTAGGGCTATTAGAAGCAATTGGCCACATTAAACTGTTAATATAATCCTACCATCATAAATAAATACTACAACAAGCTTATCTTACCATGTGTTACTCAACAAACCATACAACCAACCATGGCAGCATAATTGTAAGACCATCACATGACAGAAACACTCTCTCATTTCTCTTGATAAATAAGTTAAATATATACTAATACATCTGCTACCTTTTGCCATTCAATTCAAAAATATTACTTTGAGATTCTCATACCACCTACATATATCCACTTAGTGCACATTATTTTATCCCAGGATTTCTATATATTAACATAATATATAGAAGCATATATTAACATAAAATCAGTGATTAGAAACCATATGAAGTCATGACAGTGTAAAAAAAAAAAAAAAAACTAAAACTGCAAAACAACCAAAAACATCTAAAGGTTACCCTAATCAAAAGCTGTTACCCAGGATTGGATGCACAAGGAGAGGCATAATTAGCTGACTTCAGCAACAGACAAGTGAACAATCTCACAGGAAAAATAGAATCTGGCTTGCTTGATGATAAAAACAGGTGTAAGAATATCCTAATAGTTTTTCATCATACCCTAATGTATTGCCTGGTCAAAGGAGGTAATTTGATGTAACTCATGAAATCTCACTTCTACATACACATATCAAGTTGGAAGTTGGGCGGGAAACTTACAGAAAAATGAAGAACTAATCTGATATATTGAAAATGTAAGTACACAGGAAAGGAAATATAATGTAGTGTTGCCTTACAAAATAATTCCAAGAGGGAACCAAAAGAACCTGAGTTCCGTGGCCAGGCAAGGCTGATTGAGTTCAAGCTCAGCATAACTAAGTCCAGTGAGTTGAGGTGTACTGCTAGGCCTAGCAAGGCCTAAAGAGAGGCCCAGACCTACTGGGAGAATCCTCATGGCACGGAGGTGGCAGGGAATAACTTAGGTCAACAAATCAGCCTAGAAGACTCCAGGGACATTAAGGGGAGGCAGCCAGAAAGAATTTGGGGAAATTAATTTATATATAAATTTCCAGTATATGATCTGCTTTCTTATATAGCTATATTTTTTCCTATGGTCTAATGGACAAAAACATTAGTTATCAAAATTTTTCAATTTCTAAATTTAACTACCTATTTTTAGCATACTAATTGTACTACTGTAGACAGTATACTATCTCTGACTTAACCACATGTTCTGTCGGGTAATAATATCAGGAAATGTTTGAGTAATAATCTCACTAGAGCCATACAGAGGACAGTGCCAAATGGACCAATATTTCACTCTCAACCAATAAGAAAGGCAAAAGCTCAGGACACAAACAAAACAAGAATCTTTGATGCAGGAGAAATACCTAAATAACAAACTCTACAGATCGGTTCTACTTGCAGTGATATAGCAATCTACTATCAATTTTTCACAGAAGAATTATAGAAATCAAAATACACAACTGTCTCCAAAATAGAAAATGACAAAAAGAAGGAGCAAAATGCAACCTCAGGCCCCAAGCCCACTCAGAACAAACCCAGCAGACATCAGCATAAAAGAAATTGGAAGTTATGCACTTGAAACATCTGAAATAATACCTAAAGTAAAGAAACACCTGTAGAAGAATACAGAGGAAATCAGATAAGAAATGATCCATAGTTTAAAAAGAAATGATAACTATGATGAAACAATTATTAAGTGTATCAAAAAAGACATTGATTTTTTTAAAAAGAGATTAGAAAAATGATGGAAACCTTGAATGAACAATATCAAGTTCATGAAATAGAGTCAAAGAGACATACAGAAAATTAAAAACTTCATTAAAAGTTGGCAAAACTATTTGAATGAAAGTAACGATCTATTTATGACCTTGAAGACAGCATTGCACCTAGTGAACAGGTAAGTAAAGAGCTTTAAAACAACAATGATGCAGGAAATAATAATTCAACAACTATAAGATGGTGCAAGGATGAACAATTTAAGACTAATAGACATCAATGAGAGGGAGAAGGAGATAACACAAATGACATGAAAAGAATATGGACAGAAGTAAAAGCAGATGGTGCATACCTGTAAAACAGTACTTTCGAGCCTGAGTCAGGAGGATCGATGTAAGTTTGAGAGAAGCCTTGGCTATAAAAGTGAGTTCAAGGCCAGTTTGAACTACATAGCAAGACCCCGTCTCAAAAAGACAAAGAAGAAAGACAAGAAGAAGAAGAAGAAGAAGAAGAAGAAGAAGAAGAAGAAGAA
>PVJA010051637.1:0-12751 GCA_004027025.1 Myocastor coypus
TGACCCTCTTGCAGGGGCAAGCCAGGTGACCTCAGATACTGACACACATGCTTTCCTGCATCTAACTCAGTAGCCTCACCTGGCTATGTCCTACTTTGTGGTCACTAGTAACTAGGGCTTCACAGGCAACTAAGAGATATGTCAGCCTGGAAGGGAAAAGCAGGGACTCCTTCTTTTCCTTTGATGTTTTTCAGAAAAATAGGAAGCTCTGTCTCAGTTCCCATCACTGCTTTGGACTGCATCCTCAAAAACTGGGCCCAAGCCCTGAAAAGGCACTAATTTCTTTTAAACTCATGCCTGGTCCACAGACCCTCTACAAGCACAAATAGAGGAAAACCCCAGTCTCGATTCCCCAGTACTCCCATGGGATGGAAGTATCAGTCTCTGGGACAGGTTCCACATCTGTTTCTTAGGTCTACATGGTGCTTCTCCAATCCAAATGACACAGGACCACTATGGGGTTCCTTGGACTCTCCCTGTAAGGTCTCCTTCCAATATGTTTGGCACTGTGATTTAAAAAAAAAGATGAGGGCCTCAATGGAAACCCAAGAGAGAGAACGATGAGTACTATGCATACCTCAACTGCCTTTTTCCTTCCTTCTGGTGAGGAAGCTATAACTGTTCAGAACACATTAAAACTAAATGACGCTGGGGCTTCTCTGCCGCAGTATTTGGGCCTTGCACTCAGTGAAACAGGACATAACCTGTCTCTGCATTTTATCTTTTCACTGTCATCACCCAAACTATTGTACATCAAGCCCCCACAACCATACCAGTGAAGAGCCCTTTCTGTGCATAAATGCCTGGTTTTCTAGAACCAGACCTTCCCAAAGAGGTCCATGGTAATCCTGGGACCCTAACACCTCCCACACTGACACAGGCTCACAGTCCACCCTTAACTTTGCCCAACTATGGAGCAAAACTACCCTTGCCTCCCTGTTTCCTCACAAGGGATTCATACTGTGCCTTTCGCAGAAGGGAGATGCACTGCTGCCAGTTCCCTCTGACATCCGGTCTTTAACCACCTTCCTCATTCTAAATCTACCTCTAATCTGAACTCCTTCCTAGAACTGTCTCTGACTCACTTGAGGTTCAGGAGGTTTTCTGAAGGGATCCCTGTTCATTTGCCGTCTTGGAATCCTTAGGGGTATGGAACGGATCCTTATGGGACTGTTCATACCAGTTGATGCTCTTACTGCCCTGTACCCATAAGTCCCAGTGTGCTCAGTCTCGTCATTTGCTGTGTTTCTCCTCAACTAGAGTCTGCCAACCTGTTCCCGCCAGCATGAACCACCCAACCATCCATGCAGGACCCTCTCATTGGGCAGCTTATCCCACCAGTGATACCAACAGATCTAATTACTTTTACAGGTCTTTTGGGTAATAAAATTAAGTCTATATATCAACCAAATTCAATTAATTGTTTGAATAATGACTGCCTAGATATACATATTAATACTATTCATGCCAATTTAGAAATTACTACAATATTCAGCAAACTTCCTTATTAAATTCAAAGAACTGTGTTTATATTCCTGACTTCTCTGAAGCATTGCAAACATAAGGGCAGCTGATCTGTGCAGAGCACACTGGTCATCATAATGCACTTGGCTTTCTGCAGCCACAACAGTGCCCATATTTTCAGAATCCTGGTTGCACTCCGAGTGGCTCAAGCTGGTGGGGTGATGCAGTTCAAATCAGAGCCACCCTGGCAGTGGGATGCCTCAACTACAGCCCTGTCTTGCCCTTGTTCCACTTTGGATGGTCGTGCAGAGAAGGCCTGATGCAAATGCCTACTGAAGTCTATCATGGCCCATCAGACAAGCCTCAGGAGAGCACCCCTGGCTGCTGACCCCTTCTTGCTGCCCCTCCATGCTGGACCAGGCAGAGTCAGGCCCCCTGGGCTCTGTGCTGAGGGCCCAGATGTGCTGTCCAGGCTCAGGGTTCCCTAAGCACCAGATGAAAGCCTAGGGAGTTTTCTAAAGGAAGGTCCAGCTCAGCGAGCACCTGGCACTCCACCCTGCAGCCCAGGCTGGGAGGGCAGGACGGAGCCGGCAAGGCAGCTGCTCTGCCTTGTTACCTTTCTTAGGGGCTTTTTCCTCCACTTTGCTTTTCCCTAAGGAACTCCTCATTGTCCACATAGCCCAGGGATACCATCCTAGATCACCTGGAATCACCATCTGTCAGAAAGCGGCAAGAAAGCCCACCTTTACACGCTGGCTCCCTCACCCCAAAGCCTTGCACCCATGTCTTTTTTTTCTTGCCATTTCACGCCCCCCCCCCACTTCTATTCTTCCCCTATGTCCTGGTTCACATCCATGTATGCAAGCTGGTACTTTAGTGGGTGACCAAGGCCGGGCTACTTGGGCCCCTGGCAGATGGACAGACACCAGGATGGATGTAATCCCTAGGGGTACAGCCCAAAGGAAGTGCCCAGCCAACCCTGAACCCTCCCCAGTCCCCTTCAGGGACTGTACTGATGAGACCACTGAAACCCTCAGTCTGAGGCTGAGTCCCCAGAGCAGCGCAGATGGGAAGCGGAAGTGCCCCGGGCTACGTGGAAAGCAAAGCCAGAAGCCTCAGTGGGGCTGATGCCAGCCAGGCCGCCCTCAGACCGAGCTGCGCATGCTCCGCGCCCCCCCCAACGCCCCGTTCCCACGCCGCAGCCGCCCCAGCCCCGCCCGCTCGCGGTCCCACTCCGCCGCAGCGCAGCCAGCGCGATCGACGGACAGCTGCGCAGCACTGCCTCCGGAGCAGCGCCAGACTCGAGGCCCAGACTGGCTGGGAAGCTCCATCCCTTCAGGTTCCTGGGAACGCCGCCCCTGGAGGGCTTCTCGGAGGCAGTGGCCTACCCGGGGGAAGAGGGAAGGCCGACAGCACCAGTCGCGCACGCGAGGAGCCAAGGTACGCCGGCCTGTAGGGAGGCGGGGAGCCCCTTTTGGCAGGGGTGCAGGACGGTGGGCACAGGTGGCCTGAAGGTCCACGGAGCAGCGGAGCAGCGATAGTGGCAACAGTTGGGGACTCCCTGGGAGGCAGGCACAGAGAGCAGCTAGGCTGGCTTTAGGGGAGCCTGGGAAGAAGGCCTGCAGGGCCGGCACGGGGAGTGCACGCAGCCCCTGCTTGCCGGTCTCTTTGCTTTTCAGGGGCTAGTCCTGGGGCTGGCATAGAGCAGCCCAACCCACTGCTCCAGAGAAGTTGGGATTTTGCACCTCCGAGTGTGGGAACGTTGGGCAAGCTGGCATTGTGTGCTCATGGCACTGTCACCCAGCATCACCTGGCTGACTATCACAGGTTCAGGCTGTGATGGTGTCCCCACGTAGTGCCCCTGCAGCCACCACACACCAAGGAAAGGCAAAGCTGAACCAGAGCGGGCTGGCCGGCGGGGAGGGGGGATGGAACAAGTCTTCCCTGCAGGGTGCCTTCCCACTGGTCCAGTCTATGCAGTGTCTGCCCAGCATGGGCAGCAAAACTGTGCCCAGGGCTTCTAGCTGTAGTGGCAAAGCACAGGCAATGAACAGTCAGTTTGACATTAGAAATGAGAGAATATGTTAGAAGGTGGGGAAAGGCAGGGAAAGGAGGTCCAGTTACAAGTCACGTAGTACGCTGAGAAGAGATCTCATTTCAAAGGCTCCGTTTCTGTGAACACTTGAAGTTGGCAGAAGAGCACAGCATGTGCTAATGTTTTGGAAGCGCATTCCAGGCAGAGAGAATAGCCGTGCCAAGGCCCTGAGACAGGAGCCTCAGGAAGCCAGAATGGCAGGAACAGCGGACAGGGCTGGGTGAGGTCCAGAGGAAGCTGTGGCTTTCCTTCCACTGACAAGGGCCTTCCAAAGAAGGAGCAGCCCACCTGTGGGAAGAGGGGCCTGGCCAGTCCTGGGTGGGCTGAGGGGACCTCCAGGGGACCCCTTCCCAGGCCATGCACTAGAAAGTGGTGGGTGACAAGGGCTCTGGGAGCCTGGGCAGCAGAAGCATCTGGGCCTCCAGCTGCTGGAACCAGAGGAATTTCCACCCAAAATGGCCCTGCTCATCTGTCCTTGTCCTCAGAAAGGGCCCCAATTTCTGATCTGCAAGGCCAGGATCCAGATGGTTGTTGTGACGTTGTTTGATTTCTGGGTTTTTCTTTTTTTCTGGGGAATGCTCCCCACCTAGTGGCGGCAAGCGTGATGGCACCAAGGATCGCAGGCAGGCTGGCTCTCCCTCTGCTCGCTCTCGAGAGCGCGCTTCTTCCCTGCTTCATCCCCTCCCCACTCCGGCCCCTGAGATCACCAGAAAAGTCAACCCCTTGTGAGCTGGGCCTGCGCTGAGGGCAACCTGGCCGATGGGCCTTGCTGACTTCTCCAGGGCGCAGTCTCAGAGGCCTTCACCCGCATGTGGCCAGCAGCTTTGAGCCCAGCTCACCCTTCAGCTTGACCTGGGATCTGGCTGCCCACAAGGGCCTGGGGCTGTTGCCAGTCTGGTCAGGTTGGTGGAGGCAGCTGCTTCTCCTCCCTCCCTCAAGCACTCAGGGCTGCCAGCCTTGGGGGCTGTCCTGGCAGGAGTTGCCGTTAAAACTGGTTTTCAGGAGTGTTCTCAGCACGGACCCTGCTGTGTGCCACCACCCCTCTACTGGCTCTTCCCTCTCCAGCTCCGATGCTATGTCTGTCTCCTAATGCAGTGGCATCCATCAGGCGGCCTGACCCTGTAGGGATCGCATGTCTTGCTGGGAGACCAGATGTTTCCAGCCACCACCTTCATCTAGCTGAGAACTTTCCTCCCCCTCAGCAACCACCATTGTGTGCCCGTCCCCTCCCCTGCTGCTGGGCTTCAGGGCATGATGGATTTATCTCTTCAGAACATGACATATATTTTCTAAGACTTAAAGGGGTTTGAAGGGTGGCGGCGGCTTAGTGGGAAACGACCTCAAGATGGCCAAAATATAGAGCTTTTGGTACTTGTATCTCTGGCCAGTAACACTGCCCTGTGAGGCCATGTGAGGGGTTGTACCTGAGGACAAGGTGACAGCAAGCTGGAGCCGTAAGGATAAATTCGGCACAGCCAGTGCGTGGGATGGCACATGTGAACCACGTGATGGGCCCCAGGTTTAGGGGCTGTCCCTCATCTGGGAGCTGGGGGCTAGGAGTGTGGGCTCTAGTAAGGAGCGAAGCGGCTACGTCATTAGTAGGCCCAGGATTGTGACCCACACTCAGGAACTAGCAGAATGACGGCCAGCAAACTGCCTCCAAAGGACAGGGACAAGGGAGGTTTCAGCCCCAACTGGAAAACTAGTCCAAAGCAGCTCTTGTGAAACATGACATTACGTCACACAAATGGAACCCTGCAAGATGTGGCCTTTTGTGTCTGTGTCTGGCTTTTTCAACTTGAGTGAAATGTCCTTAGGGTTCATCCGCATTAGAGTCTGTGTTACAATGTCCTTCCTTTTGTGGCGAAATAATATTCCACTGTATCCATAGACCACACTTGGTTGCTCTGTTCTTCTCACATGGACATTTGAGCTGTGTGCACATTTTGGCTACTGTGAACAACACTGAGTGGGGTGACAAACACGTGTACATCCATGTGATGAGTGTAGGTGTTCATGTGCTTGTGGGATCACCAGTTTTCAGGTCTTCAGCTATATGTCCAGGAGTACAATTGCTGGGTCATGTTGGTTTCTATGTTTAACTTGTCAAGGAACCACCCACATGGGTTCCCGAGCATTTTTCTTTCTATTGTGAACGTTGTTAGTCAGCTCTCTGTCACTATAGCAAAGTACCTGAGACAAGCAATAGACAAAGAGAGGTTGGGTGGGCTGGGATGATAGCTCAGTAAAATAAGCACTTGCCTGGAAAGTGCAAGGGCCTGAGTTCAATCCCCAGCACCACCGAGGTGGGGAAGGAGGGAGGGAGGAAAGGAGGGAGGGAGGCAGACAGGGAGAGGGAGGGGAGAGGGAGAGGGAGAGGCTGGGAGCCCTCAGCCTAAGGCCCACTGGCCCTGAACCTTGGGCCTGTGGCCCGACACCAGAGCACAGGCAGATGTTGGGATGTGGTGCAAGCAGGGATGGCAGAAGGAAAGGAAAGCCCACCCGCAAGGGCTCAAAAGCCTCTCTAGTATCACAGCAGAGAATGAGCCCTTAGCACAGGCCTTTGGCTTGGGGACCCTTGGGATCTGCATCCTAGCACCTGCTGCCAGGGGAGCAGACAGGCAGACAGCCAGGTCACTTCTGCCTGTTGATCCTTCTTCCTGGTTTAATGTTTGGATTTTCTGGGAATATTTTGAGGGAGTGGCATGCCATGCCCACCGCACATGCTGCAGTGTGCATTTGAAGAGGACGTTTTCTTCCTTGCACCAGCACCATCCTTCACCCGGCGCACGTGCACCCACAGGGCCCTGGAGGCTGACACTTGCCACAACCCTGTCATCAGTCCCACGCTCTGCTCCATGGTCACAATGGATTCTTCCTGCGTGACCCTTAAAGGACCAATTTGTGACATAATGATGTGTGATAGCCTATTCTCCCTTTGTCTTTCGCCTAATGGCTCCAGGACTCATTCCACAGCCCAGGGACCCATTTTTCTACTTCATACAAACTTCTGTTCCCAGATATGTGCCAATTCCTGGTCACCACAGCCCAGAAGGGATTTGGTGCAATTTAAGTGCCCAATGACTACACCAGCTACTCCACACTCCCAGGGACCTGTCCGCTCACTCTCTCCTGCAGCCATTGGCATGAACAAGGTATAATCTCCCATCAGAACAAGTCAGCGCTCCCTGCTAGCTCTGCTTCTGCATCCCGGACTTCACTTGTGTTGCTCTACCATTGGACAGAAGCGGCACTTTTGGAGGAGAAATTCCTTGTGCTGTATCTGGCACTGAGGAGGGATGTGGCAAAGTCTGAGGCCAAGATGGTCTTCGTCCACTTTGTCCATTCCATACTCCTGCTTTTTGCGTGGACCCAACTTTTTGATGGGCCCATTTGGTCCTATCTTCTGGACCCAGCCTCTCATTTTTAGCATCGTGGATTTCAAGCTCAGCCTGCCTGAAGGCCAGAGCATGTGTCTTTGGCCTGCTCATCAGCTGGTGTACCCCCTTCAGAGATCACCTGGTTCTCCTATAGGCCCCTCCTTCCATGGGCATCTCACCATCTGCTCTTCTGCGCATTTGTGCCTGGACTCATCCATAGGAACGCAGACCCAAGGGAAAGGGTTGGTTGGCAAAGGAGCCTCAAGGAAAGACTAGAAAGCTGGCCTTAGGGTTGCTGTGCAGATAGAGAGCTGAGAGGGGAAAGAAATGGGGGGAAAGGAAGGCAAGAGAAAGAGGCTTCCAGCAAACATGGGTCAGGCAGGCACTGGTAGGAAAAGTGGATTTGAGATCCTGACTGGTTACTCCAGAAAGAGGGGGTTTGGGAGCCTTCCATGCTGGGGGCTGCACTGTGGCCCTGAGCCTGTGCCGAGGGCAGCCCCACTGGCAACAGCGTCTGTGCAGGCACTGAAGTAAGCCAAACTCAGACCTTACCCTGGATCAGCGTCCTATGAGACAAAGGGAATTTGGGGCTAGGCACCCCAAAGAACAACTGGTGACCCCCAGCAGCTGAGAGGGGAGCAGCAGGGGCCCCAAGATGCAGAGTTCCCATGCCTGTCTGGGTTCCAGCCCCTCAGTGAGCAAGCTTTGCTCCTCACAGCAGGCCCAGGAAAGCACCAGGAAGGAGGGATGGTTAGGAACATCAGCCAAGCCACAGCACAGCCAGAGCCCATTGGCTGTCCCAGCATGGAGGCCAGGACTCAGGGGGATATGGGCACGCTGAGCTAGGACCCTCAGGGAAAGGCCATTCACCAAGCTGGCCTCACTAGCTGCTTCTGACTCTTCCCTACTTCCACAGGGTGCTGGCGGGCGATGGCGGCCATCCTCCTACAGGCAAGGCCCAAGGTGAGTGTCCTCCCAGACCCTGTTCCCTGCCACTGCACGGCTCTTCTGAGGGCAAGGGGTTGCCATGTCTCATGGCCACTAGTTCCCCCTGGGAACCCAGAGCTTGAGCCAGGCATAGTGACACAAGCCTGTAATCCCAACACTTGAGAAGCTAAGGTGGGAGGATCGTCACAAGTTCAAGACCAGCCTGGGTCACAAGGTGAGCTCAAGGCTAGGCTGTACTGCACAGTGAAACCTTGTCTCTAAAAGACAGAAGAAAATTAAAAAGGAATGGCCTTTTGTAGGTGCCACTATCTTTTGAAGATGTGTGTGTGTACTTCACGAAGTCAGAATGGAAGTTTCTGGACTTCAAACAGAAAGCGCTCTACAAACATGTGATGTTAGAGAACTACAGGAACATGGCATCGCTAGGTGAGTAAGCTGTGTGCACATACTCAGCCTGCCTGATAAGGCTGGGCTCTATTTCTCTTTTTTCACTTTTTTCATTACTTTTAATAAGAAATACCAATATGATAGTTTCACAACACATTAGTAGTACATTCGCAATAATTGACACATTGCATATTGTCCTCACAATAGTAATACAGAGCACAGGGTGTGCACATGATACATTTGCTAATTAATATTGGTAAGGAAAGGGAAAAAAATTCTTCTCTTTGAACTGACAGGAAGTACATGTATACAGAGTCCAATGTTCCATAATTGCAGTGGGTTACCGGTGAAACTGGCAGTGTTGGAGGTTGTTGACTTAAGCCTCTTACAGCTCATCATACTAATCTAGCTCTGTGCTTTATCCCTCATAATTAAGCTTTTCCACTGGATGATCAAGGGGAAGTTAAAGCAAGACCTGTATAACAAAACATTCACCTTTTGTATCTTCCAAGGTCAAATCCCCTCAGGATTAACGTTGGAACCATGTACAGTGCTTTGTAGAACTGTTGTCAGTGTCAGCCTTCAAGATGAGTTATGGCCATTGCTTGACCAGATTGCTTTCTATGAAAGCCTGAGAGAATGTTTTTCTCTAGGTGACTCTCCTTAGACACACTATGCTTCATTTATTCTTTTCCTCTGAGGTCCCATAATCTCCTTGACCAGAAAATTTGGGACACCACTGAGTTATAGGATGTTACAGAACAGGTTCTCTTATGTCCTGAGTCCTCACTGACCTTGAAGGGCTAGGGCCAAAATGATGACTATCCTTATAGCCCTTCATTTTCTCCAATTTTTGGTCTGTTAACTTACCTTCCCAACCCTCCAGCAGAGAAGCTTCGTGATACTATTACTCTATAACATAGATAATTGAGCTTAACATCACTGGCTTTCTGAATATCAAACATCTTTGACTTAGCTTGAAATTGATATTTTCTGACAATCGTTGATATTCTAATAACTCTCTATAGAATGTGATAAAAGCAGTTGCACTTTTTTATGCAGACATTGAGAAGGATGTACAAAACTGTGGCCTGTCAAGCCTATGTCATTTTTCCCAGTCTCTTACTCTCAATTAATACCCTTTTTTGTTGTTGTTAACTAACCATTTACTTGAGAGAGAGAGAGAGAGTATAACACTAACTGAGTTTACATTGGGAGCAGTACACATCAAAAAGATGAGAATGCTGGGCGTGGTGGCGCACACCTGTAATCCCAGCACTCAGGAGGCTGAGGCAGGAGGATCGGTGCAAGTTCGAGACCAGCCTGGGCTACAAAAGTGAGCTCAAGGTCAGCTTCAACTGCATAGCGAGACCCTGTCTCAAAAAGGCAAAAAAAAAAAAAAAAGATGAGAATGACATGCATTCGAGGCATAGTTTTAGTGTTGCATGGTTCTATGACCAATGTGATGAAACTTTTGAAGGTTCTTGGGACCAATATCTGATTCCTTCTGTGTACATAAGTGCATGGTTTTGCTCCTGCTATGTTTCCTCTCTTACCTGTTTCCAGTCACTTCATTGTTTAATCCATAGTACATTCAACTGTGTTATGCCCTTAAGTTTTTATTTCTTCTTTAGAGTTCTTACACTAGGGTGACTATGTGATATTTACACATGTAGGTCTGGATTATTTCACTTGTGAGCATATGTTCAATATACATTCATTTATATATGAACTCTCCCAGCTTATCATTCTTTATAGCTGAGTAATATTCCATTGTATAATAATACCACATTTTTTCAACCATTCTTCAAGTGATGGGCATTTTGGTTGTTTCCAAGATTTGGCTATTACAAATTGGGCTGCTACAAACATAGGTGCACAGATATCACTATGGTATGATGTTTTCAGTTCTTCAGGGAAAATTCCCAGTAGGGGGATAGCTGGATTGAATGGGATTTCCAGATCTAGTTTTTTAAGGATCCTCCACACCACTTTCCATAATGGTTGCACCTCACAATGGTTGCACCACTTTGCATTCCCACCAGAAGTGGAGAAGGGTTCCTCTTTGCCCACAGCCTCTCCAGCATTTGTTGCTTTTTTATTTCTTTATAATAGCCGTTCTTTCTGGGGTGAGATGGTATCTATGTTGTTTTGATTTGCATTTCACGAATGGCTAGCAATGTGGAGCATTTCTTCATGTATTTATAGGCCTGCTGAATTTCTTTGTCTGAGAAGTGTGTGTTCATCTCAGATGCCCACTTCTGGATTGGGTCTTTGAATTTTGAAACCTTAATGGCTTTTAGTTCTTTGTAGATTCTAGATAGAAGACCTTTGTCTGAATACTTATTAGTTAAAGTCTTCAAAATTTGTGAGTTGTCTTTTCACTCTGTTGGTAATTTCCTTTTTTTTTTTTGTGGGACCAGGGTTTGAACTCACGACCTTGCACTTGCCCAGCAGGCACTTGTGCCTCGGAGCTATCTCCCCAGCCCCAGTAATTTCCTTTGATGTGCAAAAACTTCTTAGCCAGAGGAGGTCCCATTTGTTGATGCTTTCAATTGTTAAACATGCATTTTGATTTTTGTCCATGAACTTTTTGCCTACCCTGATGTCTTCAAGATTTTCTCCCACTTTCTCTTCCAAGAGATTTAGTGTTTCTCTTTTAATGTTTAGATCTTTAATCCATTTTGACTTTAGTTTAGTGCATGGTGATAGACTTGGGTTAAGTTTTAGTTTTCGGCATGTAGAGAGCCAATTTTTCCAGCACCGTTTGTTAAAGAGGCTGTCTTTCTTCCAGTACACATGTTTGGCCCCTTTGTCGAAGATAAAGTGGCTGAGTGTGTTTGTATTTGCTTCTGCACCTTCTAATCTATTCCACAGATCGTCAGGTCTATTTTTTGCCAATACCATGCTGATTTTATTATTGTACCTTTGTAGTATAACTTTAGGTCAGGAACTGCACTGCCTCCTGCCTTACCTTTGTTGCCCAGAATTGTCTTTGCAATTCTAGATTTTTTTGGTTCCAAATAAATTTTAGGATTGATTTCTCCAGGTGTGAGGTATGTTGATGGTATTTGGATAGGAACTGCATTAAATCTGAATAACAATTTAGGAAGTATGGCCATCTTCACAATGTTGGTTCTTCCTATCCAGGAGCAGGGAATATCTTTCCATTTTCTGAAACCTTCTAGGATCTCTCTTTTCATTTTTTTTATTTGTATGAACAGTTTAATATAACATGGAATGCAAAAGATTAAAGTACCTAATTCCTCAACTTTAAAAAATAATTAAAATAAATAAACAGGACAGTAACCAGAAAGTAGTATCATTATATCACACTAAATAGAAAAGCTAGCATCAACATTTTAAAGATGTGGCAAATGCAATGCCAAACATTTTTAAATATTTCATACAATTTTGCAATATTCCATGTTTCACAAAAACATTAACTAAAAGGCTTCAGTACCCATTTCAAAAAAAGTGAAAGTACATAAGCTAAGAGTTGCTAATTCACTTTAAAAAAATACCTTAATTTTAACCCTTACAGTCATTCTTCAGTAATGAGTACTGTTTCATGGTTAATACAGGTGGTACTAACCTGTATTATATAGAACTATGTAAATTTTTGGTAAGTAAAACATTTGCTTTACTCTGAATACTATCAATTTCATTTTTGTTTAAAAGGCTAATCAGGTAGTTTCCCACTTTTAGTATCAGCAAATTTTAGATATACTATATTGATTCAGCTTCCTATGTGTGAGAAATGACATCCACAAGTGTATTTAGATAATCTCTGAAACAAAAATAGATTTATGAATGTTGTAAGAAACAACTTTAGTCATTTTTTTAAAAAAATAAGCAGTACAGCCCCTTACTACTCACACTTTACTACCAAGAAATTAAGCCAAACTTTAGAAAAATACAGTGCAATAAAAGATTCAAGTTAAAAACATATTCATTTGGTTACAAATCATCCCCTTTATAGTATCTGTAGTCTAAACTCACAGCTTGCCCCACAGCCCAGGGTAATCTAAATGTCACTATACTTAAGATATTGCATGGGGTTTTCCAGTTCAGTGTCCATCGAAGCCACTGGGTTGCAGCAACATCAGCTCTGTTAATTCCCTTGAATGAGTTTTAGTTTAGAAACCTCCAGCACATGTAGTTTTCCTCAGATACTGTATATCCAAACTTTTTATAGAAACCAACATTCTGTGGTAGACATTCAAGAGTAATCTTATAACAGTTCAGTTTCTCGCTTAACAAAGTAAAAGTTGACAGTAACAATTTGCCAAGCTGCTTTCCTCTGCATTCATCACTAACGACAACATCTTCTACTCTTCCTCTCTTAGCACAGGAATGGATGAATTTATGTTCAATTATCAGAGTTGCTGTAGCAACAATCTGTCCTAGGGTCACATCTTCCACAACTATAACATAATAATCCCCAGATTTCTTCATATGTTCAAAAGATTTCATA
>PVJA010051638.1:0-12741 GCA_004027025.1 Myocastor coypus
CATATCCAATGTCAATTACCATCTCAACATGCCCTGGGGGTGGGGGCATTGAACCTCTGTCCCTGCTCCTGCCTAAGCAGGTACTTTAGTTTACTGAGCTATCTGGCTGGCGCTTTCAATCTCCCACTTTTTATAAACTGTTGCACCAAGAATACAAAATGAAGAGCAAAACCTGGTCCCTAATCACCTTCAAGAAAAAAAATTAGTGATTACTATAATCTTTTCATGAAATTACTCATCTCAAAAACAGTAAAAACAGAAAAAAGTAGAAAACAAGCTGGATACAATGAGTGGAGAAAAAAAGAACATGCTTTAAACATAAACAATTCAAATATCTCAATATATTACTAGCAAATGTAGCTAATAATCATCCCATAATTTCTACTACAGTTTTCTTGACGCATGTTACACTGAAGTTTCATATCTATGTACATTCCATTTTAGAATTTATTTTATTAGATTTTCACACTTTTGTTTCAAATCACATGCACATTGGTATCATGAATTATTGCTTCTCAAATTCTAGAATGTTAAATATCTTTGACTTTTGGGGATGGGGAGATAGCTCAGTGGCACAAGTGCCTGCCTGGCCAAGTACAAGGTCATGAGTTTGTACCCCGGTCTCACGAAAAAAGAAAAAGAAAACTTCTTAATTCTTTCCATTTGAAAAAAATATGTGTACTACCAGTATTGAGCTGGCATATATATATATATATATATATATATATATATATATATATATGTATTTCAGAAATTAATCAAAAATTAAAATAGATAGACACCCTAATAGGAAAGCTGGACCCATTTGAATAATAAAAATATTAAATTGTAACCAACATTTTAAAAGTGTTGTATATAAATAAATAAAGTAGAGGAGAAAAGTTTCACATCCGGGTAGGTTCCACCCCTCATTCATTGGAAACACTTTCCAACTGATTAGATTTTGTGCTGTTTATTGAACAGATTCTCCAGAGCACAGGAAGCTAAGTAGTGTGGAAACGTGGAAATGAAAATCCTGGCCATGATTTAGAGCTAACACGATCAACTGGCAGCGGGCTTTGGAGGCATGTCCCCAAGCCACACACTGATGCGCAGAGGTTGAAATTCACATCTATGGTCTCAACACACCTCAGCAATATTGGAGTGAACCAAACAAAGTGCACTGGTTGCCCCTCTTTAGCCTAAAGAATCCTAAAGATACATGAGGCTAAAGCACAGAGGACTTGTGCTTGATGAGGACTTGGTAAGACTGCAAGGTTAAAGGAAGACATTATGGAATCTGAACACTGAACTTACTTAATAATGCACACCTATTGATTCATCACTTAGGACAAATGCAGTACTGTAAGGAAAATACTAACGGTAGAGAAAACGAGTGTGGTGTATCCTGCAGCTTTTATGTAAGCTATGAGAAGCGCCATGCTTTGGAGCTTTTCTCCTGTGTCTTCTAGCAGAGTCCTAGCCTGTAGGGAAGCAGAGAGATATGCATCTCTCTCACATATTCTGTTTCTTAGATATTCTCTGTTTCAATGTTTACAATGTAATCCGAGTCAGGCCCTTGCTTTTGCCTTTGGTTTTTATTCTTTTGCAGGACCAGAATTTGATTCCATTCATAATCACAATCCTGTCCCTCTGCTCTGCCTATTGAAGCAAAAATCGCATACATACAAGTCTAAGGCTGGCTAGAAACCTCGTGTGTTAAAGGGCCTGCTTGGGCGGACGCAGGGACTGGGGTTTGATCTCTGGCATGCTGTGCACTGGGGTGTACTGACAAGGGGATTCAGACTGGGCATGATAGCATACACATTTAATCCCAGAACTTGGGAGGTCAAAAACAGGGGGATCGCTATAAGTCCAATTTGAGTAGAGAGACCCTGTAGACACTTTACTAAATATTTCTTTTTAAAAAGCTTAAGATGCTCCTCTACAAATAGTCAAGAGACTAGGAGAGAAAGAACCTCATAGATCACTGGGCTTTTGTCAGGTATTTTTAAGAGTCATCACTAACATCTGGAGAACTGATATACTTTAAAATAAGCATCAGTCAAAATATGTTTCCCTTTAGGAATATTGACAAAAATACCACATTGCTACAGCTCAAGATTGTATTTTACAATATTATTTTAGTATTGGATTATAGCTTAAAGTTTGATTTAAAATTCTAAGTCAGGAGCTAGGGAGATAGGTCCATGGTCTAAACATATGCCCGGCAAGCACAATGAACTGGGACTGATCCTTGGCACAGCATGCTATGCTGGCCCAGGAACCAGGTATGCTGTGCCAGATACTGATAAGGGTGGGTGGAATGTACCTATAGTCCCACTGCTTAGAAGGCTGAGACAGGAAGACCACTGCAAGCCCAGGCTCTATAGTGAGACACTTTAACAAATGAATAAATACAACTTTAAAAAAATTTAAATTGAATAATTTTACATAATCCATAAATATGTATACTATGGATTAGATTAATTTTGCAATGAGGATTTAAGTTGGAGCCTCAAATGTGGTACACAGGTAGCCACAGAGATAGCTCAGCAGACTAAGAGCCTGCTTAGGCAAGCACAGGGACTGAGATTCTATCTGTACCTTATGCCCCACTGGTTCTGCCCCCAGGTACGCTGAGCCAGTGACCAAGACTGGCCTTGGTGTCATGCGCCCACAATCCCAGGCTGAGGAGGCTGCAAATAGGAGGATCACTAAGAGTCCCAGCTGTGTAGTGAGACCATTGTAGACTTTGTACTAAATACATTAAAAAAAAAAGAGTGCTAAGAACAGGCTCCACCACCAGGTATGTCGTTAGCTCAATTGCACATATTGTATTTTTAAATGAAAAGTCAGTGAAATAATTTTGCTAAAGTAGAATCAAAATTTCCATAGAATATCCTTTCCTTAAGATGAATTAGGATTTTAACGCAAGAACCATAGTTAATTCAACATTGCTATATTTTTCCCCATCATTAGTCTCTGTATCTAACAATCACACTTTTATTTATTTTCATTTTTTTTCTGAAATTACTAGTTTTCAATCATAATTATGTAACTATAATATTAGCAAAATAATATAACATAAATTATAAAAATAAGATAATGAGTTAAGATAGTAAATTTTTAAGAAATGGATATAAAAATTTAACTATAAAGAGTGAATATCTATGAATTAAGTTCAGAAAATCTGTTACAGTATTCCCACCTATGAATATTTCTGTATGAGGCAAATGAGAATTTCAATATTGCATATTACCAAGTGTAGAACCTTAATGGGGAAATGTACTAATACACATTTCTTTTTATATTTCCTTTACTGAAAAGAACATTATTCTGCAGTACAATGGGGACAAAATTTAATTGGGCATATAATTATATGCTGTCTTCAAAAAGAAAAAATGAAAGATCTATTACACATTTATAAGATTATCATATAATTTCCCATGCATCATCTTCATTATGCATACACCTGGTATTGATAAGTTATGTTGCCCACCTTCCCAGCAGCCAAATTATGTGAGATTTAATACATTTTTCATTAACAAAGACCTTTATTGAATTTCTGTAAAATGTCATTGACTTGATTGCTGCAAAATATTCATTCTTAAATCATTAAAGTATAGTGGCATTGCAAAAATGACAATTTGAAGATTTAACAGTTTTCTCTGAAATCAAATTATGTTGGAATAATGTGTTTTCAGGCAGTTAAATTGAAAAAGAAATTTCTTTCTCATATTGTGCTATGAAACTCTTTCCCTTCCTGTATGTTTCTGACTGAATCAGACGAGTGGAACAACTGTCCTAGAAACAGGGCCGAATTCTTTTTTAAAGAAAATGACTAATTGGTGAACCTTAGGACGTCTTAGTTGGCAACTCAAGGGGAAATTTCAAAAGTGGAGGAGTGGACTTCTAAACCCTACGTTACAGAATGGAAGGTGCAGTGCAGCATTCTGTGTAAAAAGTACCTGTCACTGTTTCAAGAAAGATGCAAAGTGAAATTATAAGACATGTGCATTTCAACAGCAAGCAGAAGCCCTGAAATGACACCCACGATTTGGGGGCAGATTTTTGTTAAGTCAAAAAGTAGTGCTGGAGGTCACTCCCAAAATATCAGGGCCTAAGGCCCAGGGAGGGGGATTTTCACAGAATTGAAAGGGGAAGTACTGAGGCAGAGGACCTGGCTATGTCTCCTTGGTTCTTACAGTGTGCATTACAGTGACCAGCCATTTCTAAGAGGCAAGAGAAACCAGGACTGGGGCGGAAACTATCATTTGGGCAACTAAGAAATGGAAGCATCCTGTGTGGAATGTGTGTGTGTGTGTGTGTGTGTGTGTGTGTGTGCATGACATTTTCTGTTGAATAATCACTTTACCAGATCAGTGAGAGTTCGAGACCAGCCTGGGCTACAAAAGTGAATTCAAAGCCAGCCTGAACTGCATAGCGAGACTCTATCTCAAAAAAAAAGAAAAGAAAAGAGAGAGTCTGCCCTGGAAGGCTGAAGAGACCACAGTCTGATGGACACAGGGAACAGTGGTCTACAAACACTCCCTGCTCAGGCAGAATGGGGCATCAAACATCATGAGCGGCATCTTTGTTTTTTTTATTTTCTGTCACCATGGCAGCACTGTGGGTAGTACTCCTTTGGTTTTCTTCTCCAATGCTAGTCATCTCTGGAAACAATTTACACACACACACACACAAAGTGTGCCTTAATGTTCTCCTAGGTGCTTTTATTTTTTAAGTATTTATCTGATAAAGGTTCTCACTACACAGTGGAGACTCTTGTGATCCTCCTTTCTCAGTCTTCCTAGCACTGAGAATACAGGCATGTGTTACCAGACCGGGTTTTTGGCGGCCTGCATGGGGCACCCAGCACAATATGCGGTTCCAGGGATTGAACCCAGGTGCTTGTTCTTACCAGACAGGCCCTCAGACTGCTGAGCTAACTCCTCAGCCCCTCCTCTGTGCTTTTTAGTTGACTCAAGTTGACAGGTCATGGCCAATAGCCACAGTTAGCTATCTTGAAAGACTGTATATCATGTATCATGCCAATTCTGTACAGTACATAAAGGAAGTTTATCTTTCTGATCCAAATGAAAATTTGTAGGCATCCATCAAAATCTTGGCTTTCCTTACCAACTCTTTCCTCATCTTCTGGTAAATAATCCCTACTTTCAGGATTTCAACATTTTGAATGCTGCATGTGAGAGAGGTCATGCAGTCCCTCCGTGCCTAGCTTATTTCATTTTATCCTCTTGTTCTCTGTCTATGTTGTCCAAACAACAGCATTTCATTATTTTTAAGTCTAACTAGTGAGCGGTACTTTTTATCCATTCCTCTGATGGGTTCCTTCAGAAGCTTACTGTTGTTAGCAGTGCTGCAGTGAGTTTTCAGATGCCTCTCCACATGCATATTTCAATTCTTTTATCCCCATCAGCAGGATTTCGGGACCACATGTCATTATATTTCAAGTGTTCTGAGGAAGAACCGTGGTATTTTGCATAATCGTTACATCAACCAAGGTTTTCATGAACACCACCCAAGATTTCCCATTTCTCCACAGCTTCACCAGCACCTGTTGTCTTTTGTCTTGTTAATGACAGTCAATCACACAGCTGGGAGAAAAACATCTCACAGTGTTTTTCATTTGTATTTCTCTTATAAGCTGTGCTGATGAGGAGGTTCTCATTAATCAGTAGACCATTTATATGTCTTCTTTTGAAAAGAAGTCTTATTTCTACTGGGATTCTCTGACCCCTTTCTGTCTGGATCTTTCATTCCTTGTGTCTATTGAGCTGAGTTCTGTATCTACGTTTCATATTAGTTCTTTATCAGATGTACAGTTTACAAAATCCTTTCCATATATTGGCTGTCTCATCATTCTATTAATTTATACTTTGCTTTGCCTAAATCCTTTAGTTTGCTGTGAACTCATCTTTGAAAAATTTGACTTTCATTAAATGTGTGTTTGGAGGTCATATTTAGGAAGTGTTTACCCAGGCCAGTATTATACAGATTTTTGTATAAATGTTCTTCTAGAAGTCTTAGAATTTAGATCCTATATTAACACTTGATCTACTTTACTTGAATTTTTTATGATGATGTGCAATAAAAGACAGCTTTCTTTTGGTTGAGAATGTCATTTTTTCATGACCACTTATTGAACATTTTGTCCTTTCTTTATGGTGAATACGCAGCATTTAGGTCAAAATCAATTGGTCACAAATATGGCTTTATTCCTGCGTTCCCTCTCATGTTCCACTTCTGAGTGTGTGTGTTTCTAGTCTAGTACCATGCTACTTAATTACAATAATTCTATACAATATTTTAAAATCAGACATGGTGATAACTCTATTAGTTTTGCTTAGGACTGTAATCAGAGTAAAAATTAGTAGAACGATGAGATAGCCAACATGGGAAAGGGAAGATTTTGCATAAAGAACTAATATATGTCCAGAACTCAACTCAGTACTTACATAGATTTCCTTTGATACTGTGAACATTTAGATGTTGTATTCATGGGTTGGAAGATAATCCAATCTATGAACACAGAAAATGTTTCCACTTCCGGTGTCATCTACATATCTCTCAATAATGTTTTCTAGTATTCAGAATCTTTCACTTCTTTTGATGTGTTGTGAATGAGACTGATTTCTTAATTTCTTTTTCTGATATGTCTTTTTCATGTAAGGAACATATATTCATGTGTGTAATGGCATTATAATATGCACTTTTACTGAATTTGTCAGTTTTAACAAATTATTTTTGAACTCTGCAGGTTTTTATATCAATAAGACAATATCATCAGCAAATAGGAGCAATTTTAGTGCATTGTTTCCTATTTAGATTACTTTTATTTCTTTTCTTTATTAATTACTCTAGCTAAAAATACAGTAGCAAATTGCGTAGATGTTATGAGATGGCTCGTCTAAGATCTTGTTCTTAAAGTCACAAAAATATTCTTTTTACCTTTTATGTAGGTGCTAATAGTGGAATTTTCATATGTGACCATTTATGTTTCAAAGTGATATATTCCATACTTTATTTTTGAGGGGATTTTGCTTTTTTGGGGGAAGACCGGGCTTCAAACTCATGACATTGCACTTGCCCAGCAGGCACTGTGCCACAGAGCTACCACCCCAGAGCCCTTTTTGAAATTGTTTCTTTCAGATTTTTTTTTTATTTTTTTTTCTTTCAGATTTTTAACAGACTTTGATTTTTTTTTCAAAGTCTTATTTTATTCTTTGTCTTTCAAATGTTCATGTGTTTTAGCCTTTGAGAAGTTAACATGGTGGAGGAAATTATTGTACGAAACAGGTTGTGTCACCCTTGTATTTCAGGAAAAATATCTTGATCAAGGTGAATTTCATGGTATTCTTCTAAAATATTTTATTAGGCAGTGTTATATCTATGTTCATCTGGGAAATTGAAATGTAATTTTCTGGGTAATGTTGGCTTCCTTATATGAATGCAGTTATATCTTCCATATCAATCTTTGGTAGAATTTTATAATTATTAATGAGTACTCTTTTTATTAGAGTACCACTATGAAGCCATCTGCTTTTAGAATTTACTTGATGACCAAATTGGTTTTTTCCTTCTTGACTCAATTTTAGCAGGCTGCACATATTTAGAAATTTTACCATTTCTTCTAGGTCATCCCATGTGTGTAATACAGGTTTTCATAGCAATTTGTTTTAGTCCTTTGAGTTTTTGTGGCATTAGTCATATTGTTATATGCCTTTATTTACTTGGGGTTTTCCAGTGTTTTTCTTAGGATAAAAAATTGCTGTTCTGTTTATCTTGCCAAGAGTAAATCATATTTTCATGGATATCTTCTGTTGTCCATTCTTTATGTTTCAATTTCTGAGCTGATTTTTACTGTTTCTTTATTTTTATAGATTTCCAGATGGTTTGTATTTTCCATTGACTGAGGTTTAATTTCAAAATCTTTATTAGAAGTTTTTCATCTCCTCTGAAGTGCACATTATTTGCTATTGTTTCTTTTTGCATCCTCTTTGCTGATTACATAAGTTTTAACAGTTAATTTAAATTTTCATTTATCTTGAGATTTTTTTTTAAGATTTCCCATCTAATTACTCTTTTCACCATGTGTGTTTCAGGAGTATATTGATCACTTTCTACATATTTATGAGTTTTAAAATTTTCTAGTGTTATTGATTTTTAGGGTAACTCCCTAATATTAACCAAGGATGCCGCATATAACCACAGCACAGAGAAGTTGTTCTGATTTTATGTCTAGCATGGCACATGCTCTATCTTGGAAGATGGGTAATCTTTTGATGTTGGGTAGAACCATCTATGCTTCACTTCAAAGTCCAATTGATTCAAAATGTTGATCAAATATATTTGATGATTTCTGATCTGTTTCCTTCTAGTAAAAATGAAATGGTAAAACTCCATTTTATTCCTAGCCCCTACTTTGTGACCTTTTACCTGTTAAGTTCAGTAGGCTCAAATATTTTAGGATAAAAGTGGCACATTCCAATGTATGGAACACAGTATTTCTAGGCTTTAGGAATATTGACATTTGAGTTGCTCTCCGTAGTTCACTTTAAAAGATTCTGTGAAACCTTTCCTGCAGATACATTAGGTGATCAGTCTTTAAAAAGCATAGTGGATCAGAAAAACTTTTCAAAATAACTGGATCAACGAATGTTAAAAGCAGGTTTTTTGCCTGTTCAACCTTAACACTTAGGACTTAAAGACATAGGGTAGACAGAGAGTTCATGAACTAAAACCAAACAGTGTAGGAAATATTTCAAAGAATCAACAACTGGGATCTCTTCTTCCTTTTTTTTAAAAGTTCCTGCACTTCAAAGAAAATGTCCAACAGAGTAAAAAGAAAACCTGTGAACAGAAAATTTGGGAAGCCACTGAGTTATAGGATGTTACAGCACAGGTGCTCTGATGTCCTGAGTCCTCATTGACCTTGAAGGGTGAGGGCCGAATACTGGCTATCCTTGTAGCCCTTATTTTTCTGTAATTTTTGGTCTATAAACTTACATTCTTAACCCTGCAGAAGAAAAGCTTGGTGATACTATTACGCTATAACATAGGTACTTGAGCTTAACATCACTGTCTTTCTGAGTATCAAACATCATAGACTTAACTTGAAATTGGTATTTTCCATCATTCATTTATATTCTAACAAATCTCTATAGAATGTGACAAAACAGTTACACAGAAACTTACAAATCTAAGCATATACAAAAGTGTAGCCTGCCAATCCTATGGCATTTTTCCTAGTCTTTTTCTCTCATTTAATACTCCTTTATGTTTTCTTATAAACCAGCCATATACTTGAGAGAGTATGACACTGACAACAGTTTTACAAAGCACTGTACATGGTTTCAAAGTAAATCCTGAGGGGATTTGACTGACCTTGGGAGGTACATAGGTTCCATGTTTTGCTATATATGTCTTGCTTTAACTTTCCCTTGAAAGTTGAGGCATAAAATGCAAAGCTAGATTAGTCGGCTGAGCCATAAAAGGCTTAAATCAATAGCTTCCAACATTGCCAGTTTTGCCAGTAACTCATGGTGGTAATCAAACACTGGACTATGTACACAGCTACTTTCTCTTAGTTTAATGAGAAGAAATTTTTTGTACCAATAATGATTAGAAAACTTATCATGTCTGCAGACTGTGCTCTGTATAAGTACTATGAGGACAACAATATACATTGTATCAATTATTGGGAATGTACTACCAATATGTTTTGAAACTGGCATTCTTATTTCTTATTAAAAGCAATAAAATAAAGCAAACCCATAAACTGGGAGAAATATAGCCAAGTGTCCCTCCAACAAAGGCCTTCTATTTAGAACATATAAAGAATAATAATAAAAAAAATCTGGTGCCCCAGATTCAAAGACTCAATCCAAAAATGAGCATCTGAGATAAATATACCATGTCAGAAGAAGAAATGCAAATGACAAGAAGTAAATATATGAGAAAATATTCAACATCAATGTCATTTGAGAAGTGAAAGTTAAAATAGTAATAAAATTCCTTCTCACCCTAGAAAGAATGGCTAATATCAATAAATTGACCAATAACAAATGCTGGAAGGGTTGTGACCGAAAAAAGGAGCCCTTCTCCACTATTAATGGGAATGAAAATTCATAAACCACTATGGAAATCAGTGTGGAGACTCCTTCAAAACCTAGGATTGTAGGTCTAATTCACACCAGCTATTCCACTTCTGGGTACTTTTGCAGACGAGCTTAAAACATCATACCACAGCAATACATGTGTAACCATGTTTATAGCAGCACAATTTGTCATAGTTAAATCTTGCACACAATTAAAATGCCTATCAACTGGAAAATGGAAAATAATATGTGATATTTTTACACAATGGCATATTGTTCAGCATAAAACAGGATCAAACTAAGCCTTTCGTTGACAAATGGATGCAACTTGAAACCTAGTAGGTGAAATAAAGCAGACCCACATATACAAAGAGCATACTATCTACTTAGTGTAAAAACCTGAAAGAGAAAATGATATCTGAAGGGTACAATGGGTATTAGAAAATGGAAATGAAACTATTCAAAGAAAAGGAATTACTGAATTGAGTGATAGAGAGTGGGGAAAAGAGATACAGCTATGTATGTAAGCAAGATGGTTTGGACAACTGTACTGTGCATTTCTGTTGGTCTATGGAAGGGAGCAGTTAAGCTTTAATTTGCTTTTCAGTTCTCTGACCTTTCTCTCTTCTTAATTTCTTACGTGATTCTTTAATTTTACTATCTTCTTCCAAATATGCATGCATATATCTGTTAATAAGAACAAGTTGGAATAACACTATGCATTAGAAGAAACACTTCGAACTTCACACAATTCTTAAGTGAAATAATGCATCCCCTGTAATTTTTCTGTTTTAATAATATTTTGCCCTCAATAACACTGATTCATATAACACAAATTCTGAAATTGTTTTATTTTTACTTTTTTTCTGAACTACTAAAGAATGAAACAGGGGGATGTTTCATTCATTTTTTCTATTTTGCTGCACTTTGAAAAAAAAATAAGCCCTACAAATTGTTACCTTTACTTATTTTTTTTTTCCTCTGTTAAAGAAGACAGTTTGGGAACAGAGCAATTATAAATTTCTCTGTGCTGTTGAAACCAATGTAGCTCCTAAACTGTCCTTTAACTGCACTGAAACTGATACCCTCCACACACAGCCCAGCCCTGACATGCATGTGAGAACTGCTCTGTAACTGCTGGATCACCTCCAGACCCAAACTAGGCCTGGCTTATGCATGGAGCTCACTGCTGTGGACTGCAGGAGGAACAAGCTAGGCAAATATGGGCGAGTTCAAACTTGGTAGACCAAGACCCAATAAGCTGAACTAGATCTATGAGATTGTCTTCTCAAATTACCAAATTACCTCTAAAGTTAGGTAAAGGTCTCCTGGATAATAACCTCACACCCACTTTCAACAAATATGCACAATGTTTTGAATTCATGACACACTTGCACGGGATAGAGCCAAATGAAGTGCTGAAAACATAGAGGTGAGAGACAGTCAAAATACGTGACTCATCGCGTTACCTGCTGTCATAGTCAGGAGGTTTAAAGAAAGAAACTGCAAAATGAAATATTTAAAATTCAAATTACTGGCAAGATGTATGTGCAAACATGAGCAGTGATCCCCAAAGCGACAGAGTTCATTAGCAACCAGTGTTTGCGTTGGCCGTTCAAGATGGAGAGCGAGGGCTCATCCTGGAGTATAGATTATTAAACAAGAACCATTGGTTGGATATGGGGGATGATGGTCCTTACAGTTAAAGTCAGAACACAATGATACCTATAATCATATCCTTAATTTATTAAAATGGAAAACTGATTCCTGCATGAGCCCTTGAAAGATGTCTAGTTTTGAAGGGAAACGGAGTTATGAATATGTATTGAAGAAATAGTTGAGCATATTGTTACTTTCAAAAATGCTAGACAATTGAAAATATGCCAAAAAATTATAATTTGAGAACTTATTTGAAACATGTATTCTGTGTTCAGAAAAGAATACTAATGAAATATTCTGTTCATATTAAGCAGAAAATTTGAGAATTTGTTAGATCCCTGAAGTATGTATACGGTCTTTATGTTGGGAAGATCTACATAGTTACTTTTTCCATAAAATAATTGTTTTACAATGTGGACTCAGAATCAGGTGTTCCTCTGTCTTTTAGCATTATTCAATAGTGGTTTCAGATTTTGTACAACTTTGATTACAATCTCTTTTCACACATTTCCCAGCTTGAAACTAATTATGATATAAAATGCAAAATGTATGCAGTAAATAGAATTATTAATTGCTTGGAACTGTGCAGTTTTTTTTTTAATTCTTTTTTTTTTTTTTTTTTGGCTTTTTGAGACAGGGTCTCACTGGGCAGTTCAGGCTGGCTTTGAGCTCACTTTTGTAGCCCAGGCTGGTCTCGAACTCGCAGTGATCCTCCTGCCTCAGCCTCCCAAGTGCTGGGATTACAGGCGTGAGCCACCACGCCTGGCAATTTTTTTATTCTTTAAATTTAACAATGGTTATATTACATATTTTCATCATCAGATCAGTTTAGATTAATACATATAGGTATATAAGATTGATCAAACAATTAAACATTAACCTTTCTAAATCCACATTACTTTTTTTTTTCTTTTCCCCCTTCTTTTCTTTGAAAGTTGATATATTGCATATTGTCCTCACAATCATTCTATAGAGTGCA
>PVJA010051639.1:0-12751 GCA_004027025.1 Myocastor coypus
AAATGTTCAGCAATATACAAAATAAGCTTCTAAGCTCCTCTGAAATTAAGCTCAATTCCAGAGTGACTCAGTGAGTTCTGTGGGTCAGTACTGCTATGGTCACTCAGTACATGGACAAACAGGGCCAGGTCCTCATCCTCAATGATTCCCAATTCAGTGCAAGAAACACACTGAGTCTCCTTTCCCCAAAACTCATACCTGAATTTTCTGTTTGATGTTAACCTGACAAGAAAGGGTACTCTTCTCATCCAGTTTGGAACTCATATCTTCCCTCCGAACAATCACTTGCTTGACTGAAGGTCGCTCTGTTTCTTTGATTCTCTGAGACCTATATGCGTCAATGCTTTAGGAAAAAGTGACACTTAGAGATTCAGCAACGCACTGAGCACTGCTCTCTACACCTATCAACAGAACCTGACACTGATACCAAAGTTACACTCTAACTATAAACTGTAATGCCACTCGCATCAATCCAAACCAAGACCCCTATCTAGCCATCCCCACTGCCCTTACCTGTAAAGAAGATCTCGATCTTCAGAGCCAATGCTATCCCCAGACTCTGCTCGAGGCACACGGGTTCTCTGGAACTTCCCTGGCTTGGGGCTTTCATCACTTACACTAGTGTCCTTCAATTCCAATTTAGGCGAGGAAGTGAAATTCTACAGGAAAGCATGTCAGACATTAGTACTTTGCACGGGTAATTAGCAGTGACTCGCAACGTTCATTCATTTCATTCTCAGAAAATAAAAGCATTTTTCACTTTTATTGAAAATAAATATTTAGTGGGTCAACTGATTCATCATAGATCAAAGCAAACAAAATGAATTACTTGAAAAAGATAAGTAAGGCCAGGCATGGCAGCACAAGCCTGTAATCCCAGCACTGTGGAGCCTGAGGCAGGAGGACGGCCATGAGTTTCAGGCCAGCTTGGATTACATAGTGAGTTCAAGCCCAATCTAAACTATATAACAACCTTGTTCTACATTTTTACATCGTGCAAAACAGTGGCCACTGCTGAATTCCTATTACTTCATTTAATGCAATTTTGTGTTGTTCTTAATGCTTTTTTAACTTTTTTTTTTTACATTAATTTTTTTAAATTTTAAATTAAAAGCCGGGTGTGGTGGCGCATGCCTGTAATCCCAGCACTCGGGAGGCTGAGGCAGGAGGATTGGTGTGAGTTTGAGACCAGCCTAGGCTACAAAAGTGAGCTCAAGGCCAGCCTCAACTGCATAGCAAGACCCTGTCTCAAAAAGACAAAAATAAATAAATAAATAAATAAGTAAGTAAATTTTAAATTAAAATTTAAAATAGTAAAAACATGAGTAAAAGCATGAAATCATGAAAGCTATACAGGTAACTCTACAAGTGAACCCCTCTCTGTGGTGGCAGGGGCTCACTTTGGGGTGACAGCGAATGACAGCACTCAGCTCTCTCTGCATATTAGCTGCATGTGTTGTGTGAAACAGCAGCACACTAGCAGGACCCATGCTCACATGAACCCTATGATGTGGACACTATTGTCAACCTCAGTGAACAGACAAGGTAACTGTGCCAAAGACAGTCAACGTCAATGCCAGGATTTGAGCCTGAACGCCTGAATCCAGCATTCAGTCTGGATTTTGTCTGAGGTCCACAAGAAACCACTGACGAGCTGCAGGCTCTCTCCTAAGAGACTTTTCATGAGGTTTCCAGAGTCACTCTGAGTGTCTATCTACCAATGAAAGGAGGGCCCACCAATGAAAGGAGGGCCCGTCATCACAGTCTGCATTTCCTCACCTTTGGGCTTACCACGCCAACTGTCTGTGCCAAGGGTGAAAGCAAAGACATGGAAGAGATGTTGAGCGCGTCCTCCTGCTCCTCACCGCTCACCACTATCACCTCATCCATCTCCTCCTGGTTCTGCTCCCCATCCAGGTCACCACTTTTGAGGACGTCACTGAAGAGGTCATTAATCACTTTTGAACTATTGATATCGCTGGCGTCATCACCATCCACACTCACCTCAATCTCATGGAGCACTTCTGAAAAATATTTCAGTGAGTGGATACTGGGATTCAGGCCTCTGAGAGTTCAAGGGAGAGTACAGAAGGGCTCACATTCACATGCTGAGTAAAATTAACAAAAGATACAAAAAATCGTTTCCCAAACTAAGCTATTCCTGATATATGAAACCAAGACACTTTTTAAAATTCCAATCACATTTTCTTGGAAATAAAGGCTGGCTCTCTCAAAAGCTGACTCAACAGTTGAGATTTAAGAAACAGTAAGAATTCAAATTGCAGCTTAAGAGCTAAAACATTCTGACTTGCAAAAGATGTTCTTTCAAATGATTCTTTCTCCATTCTCAGGAGCCCAGGTCAGGGCAGGGTTTATAAAGAAGCCCCTCACTATCAGCAGAAGCAGCACAAGCCCTTTTGCCCTGAGAGCATGACAGTGCTAGGCAGCTGCTGCAGGGCCTGTGGCCCAGCCAGAACTGCGCACAGTACCACATCCAGCAGAGTGCTTCCTAGGTATGGGCTCCGACAGCCCTTGTCCAGTAGGTGCTGCCCTGGTTTCCATCTCAGCACTACTAAGAAAATTTACTAAATATGAAGTCATAAGACACTTTGGTGTGTTGCTGAGGGTCTAACTTAGGTTAAATGTTAAATGTTAAAAGTTAGTAAGAAATACAAAACTAAAAACCAACCAGTCTGTTGTTCAACTTTTGAGTCTGGTGTCACTTTTAGGGACTTATCCTCTTCTAAAAACAATGTTATTTTCAAAGGGCTAGACTTTGTCATGTTGCATCCAGTGACACCTGAAAAAAAGAAAAATTGAAGTAATATCATACTATTATTATTATATATAATAACCTAGATTTTTAAAACTAGGCATTACATATTTTTATCATAAAATGCAATTGTTTACAAATTCAAATCTAGAACTATAAAGAAAACCATCACTGGCTAGCCAAATAGCTCAGCAGATTAAAGTGCCTGCAAGTACACACAGGGAATTCGATCCTGGGGCCTACTGTGCTAGCCCTGCCCCCAGGGCTCACTGAGATGGCAATTGCTGGGTTTGGTGATGCGAGCCTGTAACCCCAGCTCTTGGGAGGCTGTAAACAGGTGGATCACTATGAGTCTGATCCAGTACTGAAACCCTGAACACCCCAGACCCTTCCCTAACATACAAGGGGGAAAAAAAAAAAAAAGAAAGAAAAAGGGAACCATCACAACATCTGTGTTCTCTCTGTCTCTTTCCATTTCTCTCTGGGTAAGGGGTCTCATGTTCCCTGGGCTGGCCTCACACTCCTGGACTCAAGCGCTCCTTTGCCTCAGCTTTTTAAGCAACTGGGCCTACACCCACAGGCCACACCCAGCTGTCCTCTCTTAAATTTCCACCTCCTTTCCTACTGAAAGAAAAGGAATGTAATACTATCAAATCACTGTTTCTCCATTTTTTCTGCTAGGTATACATATATTTTGTTTTATCAGAGGATGATCATATTATACTATATTATACCCAGCAACTCTAGTTTTGTCTTTGTTTTTTTTTTTACTTTTTAAAAAAGGGTCAATAAAATTGTTTTAAAAGTAGGACTACAAAGAAACAACCCAGGGCTGGAGAGATAGGTCCATGGCATAAGTGCCTGCCTGGCAAGTGCAAGCAAGGTCATGAGACAACCCAAATATAATAAAGACTATACGTGAAAAACCCTCAGCTAACATTATTCCAGGTTAAAAGATTAAAAGCTTCTTTTCTAAGATTAAAAACAAAGCAAAGATTCATACTACCCCATTGCAATGCATCCTTGAAAGTCCCAGACAAAGCAATTAGGCAAAATAAATAGATAAATGTGTTTATATGAGAAGTGGAGAATTAATATTTATCTGGTTACAGATTATATGACCTAATATGTTGAAAATCCTAAAGATTCTATGAAAAAAAGAGCCTGTTATAACTAAAAATGTATTAAGCTATACAAAATCACAGTTTAAAAACCAGTTGAGCTAAATTCAGTGGTGCATGTCTATAACCCAGCTCTTTAGGAAACTGAGGCAGAAGGTATGCAAGGTCAAGATCAGACTGGGAGACTTAGTGAGATCCTATCTCGAAATAAAAATTTTAAAAGGTGGCCAGGAATGATGGTGCACACCTGTAATTCCAGCAGTAAGGAGGGTGAGGCCAGCCTGGGCTACATAGTAAATTTAAGGCCTGAATTGTACAGTGAGACCCTGTCTCAAAAATATAAAAGAAAATTTTAAAAAGATGCAGGTGAGTGGGGTATAGTAGCACACACCTATAATGTCAGCATTTGGTAAGCCAAGGCAGGAGGATCACTGTGAGTTTGAAGCTGGCCCAAGCTACACAAAGGATACTAGGGGAGGAAAGAAATCTATTGCAATTCTATACATTACCAGTGAACATCTGAAAAGGAAATTTTGAAAACACTTCCATTTATAATAGTATAACAAAAATAAAATACTTAGGAATAAACCTAATCAAGGAATTGAAATACTTGTACCTTGAAAACTATAAAGACTTGCTAAAATGAGTTAAAGGTACAAATAGAAGACATTGATGCTCATGAATAAAAAACCTAAGGTTGCTAAAATGTTGTGGCTCAGATCTGTGATCCCAGAGATAAGAAGGCTGAAAACAGGAGGATGACTGAGTCCAAGCTGCATAGTGGGACACTGTACCAAATACATTAAAAAAAAGAAAAAAACCTTCTGAAGAATACAGTTAAAGGACTTACTTTTCTTGATTTAAAAACTTATTACAAAGCTACAGTAATCCATAACTTGGTACTGGCATAAAAACAAACATTAGGGGCCAGGTATGGTGGTACATGTCTATAATCCTAGCACTCAGGAAGCCAAGGCAGTAGGATTGCTGCAACTCCTAGGCCAGCCTGGGCTACAAAGTGAGTTCAAAGCCATCTGAAACTGTACAGTGGAACTTTTTCTCAAAAAGATAGACAGACAGACAGACAGACAGACAACACAGATCAATAAAATAGAATAGAAAGCCCAGAAATAAACCATCACTTTATGGTCAAATCATCTTCAACAATGGCACGAGGCTGATTCAATGGAAAAAGAATAATCTCTTCAACAACACTGCTGAGAAACCTATATATCATCATGCAAAACAATGAAGTTGGACTCTTGTCTTTTACCATGCATAACAAATAAGTCAAATAAAAAATGACCCAAATGTAAAATGCAAAACTATAAAAACTCCAAAGAAAGCACAAAGGGAAAGCTTCATGACACTGTATTTTAGGATGATCTATTAGATATGAAGCCAAAAACAAACTTGACACAACAAGAACTAGATAAATGAGACTAGATTGAACTTAAAAAAATTGGGAGTATCAACAGATACAATTAACATAGTGAGAAAATATCTTATAGAACAGGAAAAATGTTAATAAATCAGATCTCTCTGAAGTTAATATCTACAGAACTCCTACAACTCAACAATAAAATCCAGTGATTAAAAATTGAGTAAAGAATTGAAAGGGACAGTTCTCCAAGAGAAGAGCCTAAGTGCTCATGAAGGATGTTCAATGTCTATACCTAGAGAAATATAAATAACCACTGAGATAGGTGACTATGATCTAAAATTAAAGGATAGACAGAATAAAGTTGCTAGTGAGCAGCAGAAATACTGGCATGCTTGTGCACTGGTGGTAAGAATGCAAGATGGTGAGAGTCACTGCAGAAAGCAGCACAGTGAAGCCAAGGACAGAGGCAGGACTAAGGGCACATGCCTATAATCTCAGCTCCTTGGGAGCCTGAGGCGTGAGGACTATAAATTGCTCACATGGGCAACTTAACAAGATCCTGTCTCAAAAAAATCAGAAAGGGCTTTGTGATGTAGCTCAGTGTCAAGTCCTGAGTTCAACTCCCAACATAAAAAACAAGAAGGCAGATCCTAGAAACATTAAAAGTGAAACTACCATGGGATCCTCCAATCCCACTTCTAGGTTTTTACTCCCCAAATTTGAAATATCAGAGATATTTGCACACACATGCTCACAACAGCACTGTCAACTGTAGGCAAATGGAGAAGAATCATAAGAGAAATGTGTCCTACACACACACACTCACAGGAATGTTATCTGACTTTGAAAGATAGTCTGGTCACATTCCACACCATGGTGAACCTTACAGATGTAAATGAAATAGGGAACTCAAAGAAAGATAATACTCCACAGCAGTCCCTGACACTGTGTGCTTCCAGTTTCAGTTACTTAAGAGACAACTGCAGTCCAGAAACACTAAACAGAAAATCTCAGACATAAACAATAAGCTATAAAGTACACTCAAAGTATCCGGGCAAAGTTGCAGGTCTTCCCACTGCATCTAGCTCCAGACCAGGGACTGAACCATTCCCTTGTCTAGGGCACCCCACTGCAACACTATCAGAGCTATAGCCAGGTGAGTACCAGCAGCCCTTACTCCACTGAATAATGGTCCCAAATGGCAAGACAGCAATGCGAGGACAGCACCAGGACACAGAAATTAGATGGACAGCTGAACTCTGGTGCCATATGGCAATGCTGCTGGGCTTATGGGAAAAAAATAGCAAGAGTCTATGTGGAGTGTAGCTTATAATACGCGGGTGGTACTGCACAATGGCAGCCACCCATGGGGGTCTTTGAACTTGCACTTATCAGGAAGTGTGTGCATGGGGGGGGGGGGGTACCGTGTATGATTTTACTTAAGTGAGGTAGCCCAATTTATAGAAAAAGGAAGAGGAGGAGGAGGAGAAGAAGGGCATGGTGGTCACTAGGGGCTGGAGGAAGTGGAAGAAAAAATATAGAACTGTTTAATGGACATAGTTTTAGTTTTTCAAGATGAAAAAGTTCTAAAGATCTATTTCATGATAATATGAATGTACTTAAAACTAGTGAAATATGCACTTTAAAATAGCTGAGTTGGTAAATTTAACATAATGTGTTTTTACCTCAAACTTTAAAATTAAAACATTAAGTACCTATAATAACTTAAACATCATCACAAAGCCACCTGCTTCTAGGCAATGACATGTTACTTAAATACATGGACACAGCACAATGTACTTCAACGTCCTCTGGTGGCACTTGTGTCTCTGGAGTCTCAGCACCATTGCCAACAGTGCAGGACAGGCCTCCTTCATACATCTATCTTTGCACTGTTCAGGAATTAATTGCAGAACAACACTTCCAGAAAAGCTGAATTAAAGAGCAGCTTAACGGCTATTACTGAACATTTCTCCAGAAAGAGTTATTATTACCCAAAGCCAGGGCACATACATTCACACTCTGGAATGAGAACTACAGGAGAACCACATTGCAGGGTCGGAAATGAAGGACAGTGAGTCAGACTTGTCTTTCGGACTGGAAGCAGCATTTCTGCTAGCTGACCCAGTGTCCAAATCCATGGGAGAGTGGAAACCACACTTTATGTGAAAAAGGAATGAAACACTGACCTGTAGGTTCTGTACAAGAAGTCGGTGCCAGTACCTGGCTTTCTGTCACCTTCTCTACTGCTGGGAGAGACTGCACTTTGGAGACAACTTGATGTTTCTTGAGGGGAGTGTCCTGACCATGAATTTCCTGCAAAGATCAAAGGAAAAGGTAAAGTTTACTTCTCAAAACTATACTTTCATCTATTGAAGTTACTGGATAGTAAAGTTCATATTCCTGGTAATTCTCAATATATAAAATGTTTTTAGGAATAGGAAAATAAGGGAAAATTCAGTATATAAAGCAATGGGAAAAACATGCAAAGGGGAAAAGCAGTACCCCATGTCATGTATCTGAACCCACGTTTACACAGGCTGGTGTTGGCAATGAGCAAGTGCAATCCTACCCCAGGGTTTCACTTGCTCATCAGCTATTCAGACTGTAAAATTTAAAGAGAGAGCCGGGCGTGGTGGCGCACGCCTGTAATCCCAGCACTCGGGAGGCTGAGGCAGGAGGATCGATGTGAGTTCGAGACCAGCCTGGGCTACAAAAGTGAGCTTAAGGCCAGCCTGAACTGCATAGTGAGACCCTGTCTCAAAAAGCAAAAAAAAATAAAATAAAATAAAATTTAAAGAGAGCAATGAAAGAATGAGAACAGAGAAAAACAATCCCTCATGTGAGTCAATGTATTCATTAGCAAAGTTGTGGAAGATGTTATGGCTGACACACGGCGACAACTTGAGAAGTTTAGAAGTTTAAGTAAGTCACGCAGCAGAGAACTAGGGTCCTCACTCTGCACACATCCCAAGGCCAAGCAAGAGAAGGGCAGGGAGATGGTGTGAGCGCTACACCAGCCAGGGGCAGGAGAAGGGCAGGGAGATGGTGTGAGCGCTACATCAGCCAGGGGCAGGAGAAGGGCAGGGAGATGGTGTGAGTGCTACACCAGCCAGGGGCAGAAGAAGGGCAGGGAGATGGCATGATCACTATACTGGCCAGAGACAGAGAGCCTGCTCACAATAAGAGGGAGGAAAAGAGGCTTGCTCTCCCTTCTTCTGCTGTCCTCCAACACACAGTGTTAGTCTTGCGAGATGATCTGCTGCCCTCTGCCATATGCCACCCTGCCTTGGAGCAAGCTGATTATAGCCAGAACTCTCCACACACTGTGAGCTAAATAAACCTCTCCTTCCTGAATTTTAGGTGTTAGGTATTTTGTCTCAGCAACGAGAGAAAATCAACTGAAACAAAAGAGAATGATTCATTTAAAAAACATTTTAAAAAATAAATAAATAAATAAAATAAAAAATAAAAAATAAAAAGCATTATGGTAAACCAGGTATGGTGGCACAAACCTATAACCCCAGCACTCAAGAGGCTGAGGCAGGAGGATTATTGTAATTTTGAGGCCAAGCTGGGCTACATAAGTGAGCTCAAGGTCATCCTGCACTACTTAGTGGGACTTTGTCTCAAAAACAAAAACAAAACAAAAAAAAGTAAAAAAAAGAAAACAACTTTATGGTTAAAACATTACCAGAAATGATCAAGTTAAGAGCAAGAATAGCAGTAACTAAAACCTAGAGTTTAAATGTGCCAGTCCCTTTCTATAAGGGCTGCATCTACCTCACTAATCTAGAGAAAATGCCAGTGTGGTGTCTGGTTCCACTACAGATGTACAGCCTCATCTCCTGTCAGTCTCAACACTGTGCTTCTTCCCACTCAGTCTGGGTCAGCCCTTTCCTACGCTTTCCACAAAGCATTTTGCCTCTCCTATTTCCTTTACTAATAAGCAGAGCCAGTGCCATCAGACAAAGCCTAGCACCTTCTTCCTCTTGGCCCCACAACCACAGCTTTAGAGGTCTCCTCCTTCCTGTCCATCACACCAGACTGTCCCTCTGCATCTGTGCCTGCTCCCCATCACCCCATCCCACTGACTGACCAGTTGCCTTATCTTCCTAGCTTGTCTAAGTTCTTGCTACTCACTCCCTGACATTTAACAGCACAACTGACTTTAGTCTCAGAAAAAACAAAACCAACCACACTGCACTTCCCTTCCTCATGTTCTTCAGCCATGCCTCCCATCACCCTGTGATTTAGAAGCAAAATGTATGACCTGCATGACCAGACAACAGAACGAGGTTTCCATGATAACGAACTGTAGCATCCTCTGGCTCTGCTCCTCATGCCCACTGTAGCCGCCTGCATTCTACTCCCCCCACTTCACCACTGCTACTAGCTATAAGGCAGCATCCATGGCTCACCCTGCACTGCCCCATACTGGACATCACTGGCCACTCCAGCCTTCCTGGGACTCTAATAGTACCATGCTTGGCTGCATTTTCTTTCACATCTTTGGCAGCTATCTCTGTGGGGACCACAAAGGAGATTTCAGAGGCAAGAGACCAGAAGCCCTTGTCACTGCATTCACAATTCTGTGGGCACGCATATGCGCCACTGCCTGCACCAGAATCTCTCCCAAGCTTCACAGGAATTACACACAACAAACAGCTCAAGAACCACCATCCTGCATGCTGTAGCGACACAGAAGAAAACCAGGAGAATACAATACTGGCAGCCAACGGTAAAAAAGATTCAAAGTAGAAAAAAACTAACCAACAGTATCAAATGCTGCTCATAGGTACGGATACATAAAAGTGTGTGCAGGTGACAGTGGCAAGAGACTGGAGGGAAAACTCCAGGGAAAGGAAGAAAACTGGGTGCAGAAAACAGACACTTGCTTGGAAGAGTTTGTATGCAATGGAGTCAGAGAAAAGAAGGAAAAGAGGAAGCCAAGAAAACTGAAAGTGGAAATCAATGCCAAAAGAAACCACAACAACTTCATGAACTCATGAAAACAAAATGACAGTATCCTATGCAACCAATGGGTCACAGATGAAATGAAATTAGATGGTTTCTGCAGTCAAACAGTAATGTCAGTACTAGAACTTATCAAACACAATGAAAGCAACTCTATGAGGGATTTTAAGTAGTGAATTCTCACATCAGAAAAAGAGAGAGCTCAAATAAATAACTTAAGGTTGAACACAAGTTTCAAAAAAAAAAGAGCAAGTCAAAGTTTGAATGGGGGGAGGGAGATTATAAAGATCAGACCAGAAATTAATGCAGGAGAGACTAAGAAAACAATATAAAGAATCAATAAGGGGACCAGCCAGATAGCTCAGTGGACTAAAGCTTAGGCAGAGTGCAGTGACCAGAGCTCAATTCCCAGCATGTCGTGATGGCTCTGCCCAAGGACATGCTGAGACAGTGATTAAGACTGGGCACGGTGGTGCATATCTGTAATCCCAGCACTTGGGAGGTTGAAAACAGGGAAATCATTACAAGTCCAATCTATGTAGTGAGACCCTATAGACCCTGTACTAAATGCATAAAAAAAAAAAAAGGAAAAAAAAAGAATCAATGGAGGGTAGTTCTTTGAAAGATTAAATAAAATTGACAAGTCCTTAGCCAACCTTGTTAAAAGAATTTAATCCATGTAATTAGGAACAAAAAGGATGAAATCACAACAGAGCCTATAGAAATCCCACAGACTATCAACATTTACTTCACAAACCTGTATTCTGATAAGATGAAAAAACACAAAAGAAATAGGTCCCTATGTATATATGAATTACTAAAGCTGACTTAATATAAAAATTCTAAATAAACTAATACCATCCAATAAAATTGAAGATGTACTTAAAAATCTACCAACAAAGAAAAGCCAAGGATCTGACTGATTCACTGCTGCCTTGTTTTTTTGTTTTTGGTTGTTTTTTTTTTTTTTTTTTTTTTTTTAACCAGGAACTGAACTCAGTATATTATACATGCCAGGCAGGTGCTTGCACTGCTGAGCTATAGCCCTGGCCCACACTGCTAAATTCTATAAAAAACTTAGAGAAAACCTAATACCATTACTTCCAAATTCTTTAATGAAAGTAAAAGAGGAAGAAATACTCCCAAACTTACTCCCGGGAGCAAATACTACTCTTAATAACAAAACCAGAGAAGGAACCACCAACAAAATACAACTATAGGGCTGACAAGATGGTTCAGCAGTCTAAAGCACCTGCTTAGAAAAGCTTAGGCAATCACAGGGACCATGGTTCAATCCTCGGCACCATATGCTGTGCCAGCCCCATCCCCAGGGTAGACTAAGCCAGCCATAAAAAAATAAAAATAAAAAAAAAGAACTATAGGCCAATCTCCCTAATAAATACAGATGCAAAAATCCTCAGTACTATACTGGCAAACAGAATGCAGCAAATCAGCAAGAAGATTATATACTATGACCAAGCAGGATTCATCCCAAGGATGCAGGGATTGTCCAACATGTGTAAATCAATACATGTAACACAGCATATTAACAGAGCCAATGTGAAAAAACCATATGGTCATCTCAATAGATGCAGAAACAGCATTTGACAAGGTCCAGCACCTATTGATAATAAATATTGTATAAAAATTGGAACAAATGGTCTTTATTGCAATCTGATAAAAGTCAACTATGCACAAATCAACAGCCCACATCACAATAAATGGGCAAATATTATAAGCTTTCACTCTAAAATCAGGAATGAGGTAAGAATGTCCACTATCATCACTCCTATTAAATATAATTCTGCAAATATTAGCCAGAACAATTAGATACAAGAAAGAAATAAAGGAGCTAGAACAGGGAGAACTTACATTATTTGTGGATAACATGATACCCTACATAGAAGACCCCAATACTCCAGCAAAAATTTTGCCAGCTGCACCTCAAAGATTACTATCCAGAGTATATAAAGAACTCAAAAAAAAAAAAAAAAAAAAAAAAAAAAAAAAAAAAAAAAAAAAAAAAAAAAAAAAAAAAAAAAAATCAGAACCCTAAATCCAAAATGGACATCTGAAATGAACAGACACTTCTCAGTGGAAGAAATAGAAATGGCAAATAAATACATGAAAAAATGTTCTACATCATTGGTCATTTGCAAAATGCAAATTAAAACAACTCTGAGATCTCATCTCACTCTAGAAAGAATGGCTATTATCAAGAAATCAACCAATAATAAAGGTTGGTGGGGCTATGGAGACAAAGGAACCCTTTCACACTGCAGGTGGGAGTGTACACTGGTGTGATTATTGTTGAAATCAACATTCCTCAAAAAACTAAAACAAGGAGTACCACTTGACCCAGCTATTCCCCTTCTTAGAATCTTCCTGAAAGAATCAAAATCATTATACCATAGTAATATATGCATTTCCAGTTTTGTAGCAGCAAAGTTGCAATATTTAAACCTTAGAAATAGCCCAAATGCCCATCAAGTCATT
>PVJA010051640.1:0-12755 GCA_004027025.1 Myocastor coypus
AGTGTCACACACTCACAGGGTGGCCCTGGCTGGGCTGCTGAGAGGGGCTCCCAGGCAATAGCTCCTGCATACGAGGTCCTGTGGGGCGAGTGTGCGTGGGCTGACACCACCCATCCCTGAGCACTGCCTGGGGTGGGAGCAGCTTCTCTGCCCTGGAATGCTGGTAGGGACCTTGCTGCTCCTGCAGTGGGTACACAGAACCCTCCTTCCTGTACCAGCCTCCACACTGTGGGGCCCATGTGTGAGAAGCAGGGGTCACCCTGAGTTTACACCCCAGGCCTGTGTCCCCCCGGGCAGGCCTATGTCCTGAAGGCGGAGCCTTGTGGCCACTGCCTCATCATCAACAACATGAACTTCTGCCAGACGTCGGGGCTCAGCGAGCGCACGGGCTCCAATGTGGACTGTGAGAAGATGCGGCACCGCTTCTGCCGGCTGCATTTCCAGGTGGAGGTCCGGTGCAACCTGACTACCAAGGTACGGTGACTGTTGAGGACGGAGATGGAGGTGAAGGGGGCAGTGTCCCGCGAGGGGCCGCAGAAGCCACCTGCCCAGATGAGCCCCTACACCTCTGGGACAGCTCAAGCATCACATTTGGGGAAGGTGGCTCTGAGGACGGGCTCTCTCGGTGGCCCGCTAGCGACCTCCTGTGCCTCAGTTTTCCTGTCTAAAAAGTACAAGTAACGCCCCTCATCAGGTTGTTATGGGGTTAAGTGAACAACCCTTTTCAGTCCCTGGAGGCAGTCAGTGCTCTGCCTGGACCCTCAGCAGGGAGCAGGAATCGGGGTACAGGGGTGGCTGACTTTGCCTCTGGCTCACCCACTGCCTTCCCTTCCTGTAGGAAATGGTCCAGGCTTTGGCAGAGCTGGCACAGCGGGACCACCATGCTCTGGACTGCTGCGTCGTGATTGTCCTCTCTCATGGCTGCCAGGTAGGCGCCTCCCCCTCCCAGCCTTGCTCCTCTGGCAGGTGCAGGCCAGAGGCTGTCCACAGGGGAGCCCGTCCCTTCCAGTGTCCCAAGTGCCTGTAGCTTCCTGAGAAAGAGCTGTGGGCCCTGCTGATTGCCAGGTGGCCAGGTCCCCGAGGAGCCAGCTCTGAGGAGTTGGAGGCTCCTTCCTGTGTGCGACGGAGTCCTCAGAGGAGCCATTGGGACTAGAGGGGACAGAGGGACAAATTCTGTTACCGAAGCTGCGCCTCTGCTGGGTTCTGTTTGCAGCCCTGCGGGCCTTTGGCAGCTGGTTGGGACTCAGCACAGGAATCCGTTTGTGCATCAGCTCATGGGCCGCCGTTCCTTTTTTCCTAGACCTTGGTTTCTTCAGGGGTGGCCAGACCCACAGTCAAGCCTTGAGGTCCTCTGTGAGTGTGACAGTATGTTTATGTTTTTCAGCACTAGGGATTGGAACCAAGACCTTCACACTGAGCTACCTCCTTAGCTCTTTTTTCTTTTGGAGAGTTGCTCTTATTAAGTCATGAAGTTGCCCAGGCTGGGCTGGAACCCTTGGTCCTCCTGTCCCAGACAGCTGGGATTATAGGTGTGTGCCTCCGGGCCTGGCCTCAGTGTTTTAACAACTGGCAGATGTCTTTCAGTTTCCCGTGAATCACCCCAGGTTCTGGCCTGCCCTGCCCAGCATCGCTACAGTGCAGCTGTGATCTGCTGCTACCTCAGGCTGCCCCTCCGCCCCTCCCCCTCCTCCTGGCATAGCACAGGGCACCTCCTGGGAGCCTGTGAGAAGTACAGTCCTCAGGCTGCCCCCATGGGGCTCCCGTGTGCGGGAAGCTTGAGCTAGAGCAGCAGCTCTCAGTGTTTCATTGGGTTTGCGACCAGTATTCTTGGTCTTGCAGGCCAGCCACCTCCAGTTCCCGGGCGCAGTCTATGGCACAGATGGCTGTTCTGTGTCTGTCGAGAAAATTGTGAACGTTTTCAACGGGATCAACTGCCCCAGCCTGGGAGGGAAGCCCAAGCTCTTTTTCATCCAGGCCTGCGGTGGGGGTAAGCAGTTCTCCAGTCACGCTGGGTGTAACTGGTATGAAGGAGCCGCCCCCTTTCCCTGTCTATCCCCTCTGTGGGCTGCTTCGACCAATCAGAGGTCTCGGACATGGATGTGCTCACTGTCGCCACCTGGTGGCACCTGTGCTGGCTAGCATGTGCTCGCTTCATTTCCTGGTGCAGTGGTGTCGCGGGCTGATGTGACTGTCACAAGGCTTGGTGAAATCTCAGCGGAGGACAGAGGGCGATACCTTCTTCTTCCCCCTGTCATCGCGATTTCCCCACCTCCACCATCTGGATAGAATCTATTTCCACTGACCTGAGGAAAAGGAAGCCGTAGCCAGGTGGCTCCGGACAGCTACAGCATTTAAAAAGTAGAATTCCCAAGAGCTGGAGCCTTGGAGAAAATTTTCACGATGACTTGGATTATTTACAGTTGCTTTATGCCTTGTGTCTTAGTCCGCTTTCTGGTACTGTAAGCAAGTACCACAGACTGGGTGATCAATAGAGAGGAGAGGTTCAGGTAGCTCAGGCCTGAAGGCTGGGCAGTCAGAAGCACGATGCCAACATCCGGGGAGCATCTTGTGCTGCACCTCAACAAGGTGCAGGGTGTGGTGGGGAGACGGGAAGTGTGTCAGCTTGGGTTTCTGCCGTGTGTTCTCTTTGTCTTTATCATTGTATAATCGTTGTCCTCCTCCTCTGCCTTCTTCCTTCTCCTCCCCTCCCTCTGCTTTTTCTCCCCCATCTCCTCATCCTCCTTTATCACCATCACCATCACCATCATCACCACCACAGGGTCACACTTGGCAGGCTCTACACTTTTGTGCTCAAGGGATCCTCCTGCGTCAGCCTCCCAGTTGGCTGGGAGAGTTGTCACACATCGTCATGCCTGGCTTCGCTCTCTTTAAAAAGCCACAAGTGCCTTCCTCAGAGCCCCACCCTCCCGATCTCATCTAATCCTGATGACTTCCTGAGGGCCCCATTCAAAACACTAAAGAATTCAAGGTTTAAGTTTTCTTTTTTTTTTTTTTTTTTGTCTTTTTGAGACAGGGTCTCGCTATGCAGTTGAGGCTGGTCCTGCGCTCACTTTTGTAGCCCAGGCTGGTCTCGAACTCGCACCAATCCTCCTGCCTCAGCCTCCCAAGTGCTGGGATTACAGGCGTGAGCCACCACGCCCGGCATTTAAGTTTTCAATACATGAACTTCTGTGGACACTTAAGTCACAGCACTCTTATTAATAAATTAATATTAATTAATTAATTATTTATTTATTTATGGCTGGCTCAGCCTGCCCTGGAGGAGGTGCTGGCACAGCATGTGGTGCCGGGGATGGAACCACGGTACCTGGGGTTGCCTAAGCTTCCCTCAACGGGCGCTTTAGACCGTTGAACCATGGTGCCGGCCCCTGATTTTATTTATTTAATCATTTATTTATTTTACTTTTTTTGAGACAGGATGTCTTTATTTTGCTCAGACTCAATAGAATTCCTGGGTGAGCTCAATCCTCCTGCCTCAGCCTCCCAAGTGGCTGGAACTAAAGGCATGAGCCCCCGTGTCTACCTTGCACCTTGACCGTAATCTTATCTTTCTTCACTGTGACCCGATTTCCTGGTTTGTGGATCATGCAGTGGTAGCAAGGAGCACTACAAGTTCAGTTCCCAGCAGTCCCTTCCATGCTGGGCTCTCTGGGGCTGGGGCATCTGAAAGGCACGTCATCTTGTGCCTCAGCCTGAGCTAGTAGAGAAGTGGGCGTTGTTTGACCACAGAGCTGCCGGGTTTGCTCACGACGTACACACCCTCGCCTGTAACCCGGAAGAACCTGTGCTGTGTTTCCCTATTGGTTATTCTGCCCTAGGGGTTTTCTAGGGCCACGGGCCCCGGTCACGTGACTCATCCAATACACGCTTTTTGAACATCTACTGTGTACGCCAGGCTGCCTTAGGTTGTTAGTTCCTGGGATAGACGGAGAACAACAGCTTCTGTTCCTGTTGGTTTATACCTTGATCTGAGTGTCCACTCACTGCCACGGTGCACGCCCAGAAGTTGGCTTTGCATGGTAGAGAAGTTGGGGCTGGCTGGCTTCTTCCTCACTGAACGACCTGGGGCCCTTAAGGTCTAGCATCCCCACAAATGGGGATCACAGCAGCCCCACCTGGTGGTAGTCTTGAGACAACGCATCGGGCGCTGCGTCTACAGTGACTGCTTCATTTTATTTATTTATTTTATTTTTATATTTTTATATTTTTTTTTGTATGAGAATTTTTTATTTTATTTATTTATTTTTCTTGTTTCAGAACCTTTGTTTGTTTATTCACTCATTTTTATGGCCGGCTCAGCCCGCCCCAAGGGCAGGGCTGGCGCAGCATGTGGGGCCGGGGATCGAACCGTGGTCCCTGAAGCCGCCCAACCTTTCCCAAACAGGTGCTTTAGACCACTGAGCCATCCCGCCACCCCTTCATTTTAATAACTACTGGGACTCCCTCCACCTCCGCTGGAGGACCCAGTGCCGTCCTAGAACTCCCTTCCTCTGGCCCTGGTGTTGTTAGCTCAGGAGAGATCACAGAAACGGAGAGGATGGTGCTGTAGGAGCTATGTAAACTCTGCTCCAACTCGGCCTTTTTCTGCATCCAGCGCTGAGGCCTGGGGCCCTACTTTCTCCCAGAAATCATGTGAAAGACACAAAATGAATAAGGAATGAAGCTGAACGGGGATCCTGGCTTTCTGGGACAGCTGCTGCCCATTCTCAGCCCTTTGTTACCTGTGGATCTGTGGTGCCCCTTGGTTGGGCTCCTACAGGCCTGGGATGACCTGGTCCTTACCGTGCCTTATTATAATTACCCACGGGAAGTCTTGCCTGAGGTCAAGGTGAGATGGCCCATGTGCCCTGCAGTCCTGTCTGTCCCCTACATGAGCACCTGCTTCTGGGACTGAGATGACCTTGCTCCCAGGGCATCCTATGTAGTTTCTAATTATTTGAATTTAGACTAGAACCCTGTCAGACCATTGAAGCAAAACTTGAAATAATGTGTCCTCCTGTCACAAACAACAAAACAAATCAAAACTTACTGGGGGCAGAAGATTTCAAAGCTGGATTAAGGTGCTGTGACTAAGACGCTCCCCTTTGGAGATGGGGCCCCTGCTCGCTCTGTCAGGCTGTGTGACTGGGTGTTACAGGCTTTTGCCACACACGCCAAGAAACAACATTGTACAAAAACAACATTGTCTGTCTTACATTCTGGTGACTGTTAAATTTAATTAATTAATTATCTTTTTGAGACAGGATCTCCCTGTGCAGTTCAGGCTGGCCTTGAGCTCACTTCATAGCCCAGGCTGCTCTTGAACTTGTAACAGTCTTCCTGTCACAGCCTCCCAAGTGCTGGGATTGCAGGTGTACGCCACCACTCCTGATGCTAACTGTTGAATTATTATTTTAAAATTTGCTGTTGTCATGTAAAGATAATTAACTACTTGGCAATACTCATGACTGAACCTGGTGCCTCCTGAATGTGGGGCACTGGTTTGCCACTAAGTTGCTCCCTTAGCCCACCTTTTTTTTTTCTTTTGTGCAGGGTCTCACTATGCAGCTCCAACTCATAATGATCCTCTTGTTTTCTGCCTCCCAAGTGTTAGGATTACAGGTGCAAGCCACCATGCCTGGACTCCGTGGCTGGCTCAGAGTGCCCCAGGGATCAAACCCTGGCCCCTGTGCTTCCCTAAGCAAGCACTTAGTCCTATGAGATACACCGTCAGCCCTGGCCCAGCTTTTCAAATTTTATTTTCAGACATGGTCTTTGTTAGGTCTCTCAGTGGCTCAGGCTGGCCTCGAACTTGGGATCCTCCTGCCTCAGCCTCCTGAGTAGCTGGGATGACAGGTGTACGGCACCACACCCAGGTAAAAGAACCGGTAAAATCCTCCAGTAGTGAAAATCCTCTCTTCACTAGGAAGGCAGGACGGGGCTGGAAAATCTGGCTCTAGGTCATTGATTTGGGAGTGGCAGTAGGTATAGTGCTGCTCGGTATGACCATTAGGTCCTCCACGTTGGCCTCCATTCAACTTGAAGAGAAAAAGGCCCTGAGAGAGCAGTCTGTTGAAACAGGAAGCTCCCTCACTTAGTGCAAGAGACTGAACCTGTTTATCAGGATAGTTCTCAGGCTTTCAGGAAACCCTGTGAATTACAGATGCCACCTTCATCCTGCACTTCCCTTTCCCAGAGGCACCAGACCTGCCAGGGACCCCTTTCCTGTCTCCTTTGGTGGGACTCCCCCTCCCTTACTTAAATTCATCTATAAAAGCTATTTCTTTCCTTTTTTCATGGCCCATGGCCTTCTCCCCCTTGCCCAGGCTGCACCCAGTCTAAAACAAAGACGCTGCTGTGTACTTCAATCCTGCCTGTCCTAGGGGTCTTGGTCACTCCCTTGGGTCTAGCCTGACAGTGACCACTTGGCCAAGCCGGGCAGTTGTCACCGTCAGGCCCTGCTGTCAGTTTGGGGGGTTACTCTCCTTCAGAATTTCGGGGATCATGCCAAGAAGGCAGAAAGAAACCTCGATGTGCTGCAGGGGTTGGGCATTTTACATGCTGAGGGAGCACGCTGTCTTGGGTACTTTGCTCTTGTTGCTGGCACAAAATACCTGATGCCCAGAATTAAGGAAGGAAAGGTGTATTCAGCTCACAGTTGGTGGAGGTTTCAGTCCACACTCAGCTGGCTCCGAGGCAGTGGCATGTGACAGGTGGTCATGGCGGCAGAAAACAGCAAGACATAAGAGCAAAAAGGGAGGGGAACCAGAGCAGGCCTCGCTGCCTCCCTTAGATTGTGTGCAGGCTCCCTGCCCCAGGGTGGGTGCGGCACTCACAACCACAGTTCCGCCATTGGACCTTGAATCAATCTTAAAACTCTAGAACCTGCCCTATGATTGCATGACGCGTTGGGGGAACATCTAGACACAAACTGTAACACACACCTCTGAGCACTGGTTCCCCTTCTCCCTCCCCTCCTCTCCCCTCTTCCCCCTCCCCCTCTTCTTCTTCTTTCCCCTCCCCTCCTCCTTCTTCCTCCTCCTCGTCCTCCTCATCCTCGTCTTCTTCCTCCTCCTCCTTGTTCTCTTCCTCCTCTTTGCAATCCTTTCTTTCTTTCTTTTTTTTAAAAGATTTTTTTTTATTTATTTCTCTTAAACCTCATTTATTTGTTTGTGTTATGGCTGGCTCAGCCCGCCCTGGGGTGGGGGTGCACAGCATGTGGTGCCAGGGATCGAGGAACGGTTGCAGTGCTTGCCTTAATTTTCCTCCGCAGGTGCTTTAGCCCACTAAGCCATCTCTCTGGACCCACAATTATTTCTTATGGGAGAATTAATTTTGCCTTCCCTCATGTCAGATGTGTGGAGGGAGGGTGCTGGGAATGGAGCCACAGCTGGAACCCTTGTCTGACTGAGCACACCCCTTTCCCACCTCCTCTCTGATTCTGTTTCACCCCCTCAGCCCCTCTGCTCATTCCACCACCACCCACCATCCTAAGGCACCCCATGTATTAATCAGGTTTCTGTTGCTATAAAAAAAATACTTGAGGCTGGTTGCTTTATAAAGAGAAGTTGATTGGGCTCACAGTTCTGGGAGTCTTAAGCATGAAAATGCTCTGCTTGTGTTTGTCAGGAGAAACACTGATGTTTTTATTTCAGTGACCAGTGGTGTTGGTTTTGCTTCCTGCAGAGCAGAGGGACCATGGCTTTGAAGTGGCTGGCACATCCCCTGATGCTGACGAGGCTTCTGCTGCCAGCTGCCATGAGTCAGATGCTGCCCCGTTCCAGGAAGGCCCAAGGCCCATTGACCAGCCTGACGCAGTGTCTAGTTTGCCCACACCCAGTGACATCCTCGTGTCCTACTCTACCTTCCCCGGTGAGCATATACCTCCAGCCAGAGGTCCCCAGGCAGGCTCTGTGCTGTGCCATCTGTGGGACTCCAAGCAAGTGACTGGGCTTCTCTGAGCCTCAGCCCAGGGTCAGGCTCGTGAGGCCCTGGTGCACAGCTTAAGGAGTCACAGCCCCATGGGCTGTGGCCTCGCTCGACTCCCCTCCCTCCAGTCCTGCCTCAGTCTTCTTGCCCTTAACATGGGGCTAGGGGGAGTTCGAGGGCCCTGCTTCGGCCTGGCATGGAGCAGGAGAGAAGCAGTACCGTGCTTCAGACTTTACCCTGCGAGAGAGTCATGTGAGTTTTGGCAGGCGTGGCAAACTTGCTGGGACAACGGGGAGTCATGCCACAGGAGTGAGGGAAGGTCACAAGTGACACAGCTCCAGGGTGTGGGCTGCCCCTGTGTGTAGTGTCTGGAGATCGAACCCAGAGCCACTTTGTAGATGGGTCACCGTCTGGGGCTGGCAGGAGCCCCAGTGTCTGGCAAGGTGGTGGCACCCTAGCAGTGTGGGGTTTCTTCCTCCCGCAGGTTTCGTCTCCTGGAGGGACACCACACGCGGCTCCTGGTACATCGAGACCCTGGACAGCGTCCTGGAGCGGTGGGCTCCTTCTGAAGACCTGCAGACTCTACTGCTCAGGGTGAGGGGCGCCTTCCCCCTTGCAGCGGGGCTGGGGCTGCTGGTGGCCCAGTGTGGCCTCTGCAGGGCAGGCAGGGGGCTGACAGTTGAGGCATCGTGGTGGCAGGCCCTCTCTGTGGCTGAGCCTTAGGGCTGTGGGAGTTGGCAAGGTGGTGTCAGAACCCAAAGTATGTCCCAATTTCCTTCTGCCTTTTATTGTGGGAAGGTCTGGCTAAGTTATTCAATTGCCCAGGCTAGGCTTAAACTTGTGATCCCCCTGCCTCAGCCTTCCAGAGATGGGACTGCAGGCCTGCAGCACTGTACCTAGCTCAGTGGATGCTTTGACTTCTCTTAATATGGGGCGTGACTGCCTGTGGTGACAATAGCCACAGGGGTTGGTCGCAAGAGTGAAGGAAGGTCACGAGTGACCCTGAGGGACCACATTGCCCTGCCTTGTAGAAGTCCCCAGGTAGATCCCTCCTGGCTGTTCTCAGTGCCAGGTTGGGACAGCTCAGTGGCCGGAGCATGGTGGCCTCGAAGGCTGGCTGAGCCCTGCTGTCCCCCTTTTACCTTTTTTGCCTTTTGCTTTCAGCCCTGGAGCAACCTGACTCTGTTTCCATGCTCCTTCCTGCTTCCTGCGAGAGGCTCCATCCCACTCTGTGGACAGCCAATCAGAGCCCCTGGCTGCCTTGGGGGGATGGGGGGCCCTCCAGGTCTGCCCTGTGTTTTGTCCAGGGACAAGGGTGTGAGGCCTGGGGTTGCTGAGAGCGAGGGACTTGCTGGGCTGAGCACCCCTCACCAGCTCACCAGACCCCAAGACATGAGACAGGCAAGGCAGGGAACTTGGGTGCCACATCCTGGACTCGTAACACTCAGAGGCCACTGGGCCAAGCAAGGCAGGGATGGAGAATGCCCAGGGCCAAGCCCTGCCCTGGATCAGATTCAGAGCCTTCACCTCTCCTCATGCAGACTTCTCAGTCTGAGTGGAACTTTACAATCTTGTAAGGCTGACGTTTTCAGTTTTACTCTTTTGTTGTTTTGGCTTTTTAGAAGATAGGTCTTGCTTTGTAGCTCAGGCTAAACTCACTGTGTAGCCTAGGCTGGCTTCAAACTTAAGAGGATCCTCCTGGCTCAGCCTCCTAAGTGGTGGGATTATAGGCGGTGCCGCCAATCAAGCGACCTTGGTGTTCTTTAGCATGTAGTCCAGGTGCTCGGAGAAAGTGGGGGAGCTGTTTTTTCTGGGCCCACCTGACATACACCTGGGGGGTCCTGGGACTCTCCACTCACCTGGGCGCTGCGCTTACAGACTTCCTGTGGTTGTTTTGCAGGTTGCTAATGCTGTGTCCGAGAAAGGGATTTACAAACAGATTCCTGGTTGCTTCAATTTCCTCCGGAAAAAACTTTTCTTTAAAACGAAATGAAGGGGCCCAGCGGGATGGCTCAGTGGTCTAAAGCGCCTGCTTGGGAAAGCTTGGGCCGCTTCAGGGATTGCGGTTCGATCCCCGGCACCACATGCTGTGCCAGTCCTGCCCCCGGGGCAGGCTGAGCCCGCCATAAAAATGAGTGAATAAACAAACAAAAGTTCTGAAACAAGAAAAAAAAAAAAAATTAAAAAAAAATGGAATGAAATCAGGGCTGTCTTTCTGCTTCATCAGTGACCCCACAGCCTTCCTGCTACTGCAGGCCTGGAGGGAGCTGAGGCCACCGTAAGCTACAAGTCAAGGGCTTCGGAGCCAGGCAGCTCCCGTCCCTTACCACGTGGCCCTTAGCAGCACCCAGAGCAGAGAGTAGCGTCCAGGAGCAGAGAGGGAGGACCAGAAAACTGCGCACACTGCTCGGCCTCTGCCTCAGAGCTGCCGCCTTGCCTGTCACAGTGTCCTTTCCAGAGCCTCAGCCCTACACTGCTGCCCTGTGGGCCAGATAAACCTCGCTCCTGGGGTCATCCTTGCCTCAGGATGCTTTGTGCCATCCCTGGTCTCCAGCCACCAATGCCAATAGCAGCCCTCCCTCAACTGTGCTGATGACAGCCACCTTCAGAGATTACCACCTGTGTCCTAGGGGACAGAGCTGTCCCCACTGGAGAAGCGAGGTGCTGCAGGGAGCCGAGGGCACAGAGAAACCAGTGTTTCTCAGCTCAACCAGCTTTGGCTATAGGAGTCTAACAGCTGGGTATGGAATTCTCAATGAAGTGTGACCAGTGGTTAATGTTCTTTTTTTGTTTTTTGTCTTTTTTTTTTTTTTGCAAGAAGGTCTTGCTATGCAGTTCAGGCTGGCCTTCAGCTCACTTTTGTAGCCCAGGCTGGTCTTGAACTCACATGAATCCTCCTGCCTCAGCCTCCCAAATGCTGTGATTATGGGAGTATGCCACCATGCCCAGTGGTTAATGTTCTTTTATTGAGTTATTGAGTCTTAAAAAATAAATCTTGGGTGACTATGGATGTTTTTTGGCCTCTGTCCCTTGTCATTTTGCTCCAGCTCCTCATCTTCCCTCATAAAGTTGGCTTTTGCTATTTTGAAAACATTTCCCAGAGTCAGGTATTGCAAAAGAACATAAAATAATCATAGAATAGCTATGGCAGTGATGACGAACCTAGGGCCTGCATTGTGTTTCTCTTAAGACAAAAGATGTTCATGTACGAGTTGTTTTTCTAAACACAAATTCCCATATCCAGGTTTGCGTGCAGTGCTGGCCCTTTGTGATGAATAGTGGCCTTGGGTTGCAGCTGGACATCCATCTCTAAAGGGTTCGCCATCACTGTCCCCTGTGTAGTCCAGTGGTGGAGCACCGGCTGACACGTGTGGGGCCTTGGAATCAGTCACCAGAGCCACTAAGCAAAAGAGAATAAACAACAAAACCCCCCCATTTCCCAGGGCCTAATTTCTCCTTGTTCCGGGAGTGACCAAAGTGGGGCCCACAAGCCCGGAGAGGGTGAGATTCTTGTCCGGTGGATCACAGGTCCCCAGTGGAGATAGCTGGGTGATTCAGGTCCCCTGTTCCAACCCCCATCTCTCATGTGTCTTCCTGAGGGACCCAGGAATGCAGGGCACCCTCCCTGAGGCCACCTTCCCATTCTCAGGACCTGGAGGACATTTGCTAATAAGACTCTGACCATGGTGAGATTCATGCAGTTGTCACTTTATTATTCCTTCCCTCCCGCCCCCTTCCTGGTCTGACAGTCCCTGAGGCTCCTCCGGTCAGTTGTTTGCGATCACCTGTGGACACACAGGAAGCAGGTGGTGACCCTGAGAGCAGAGTGGCCTTGGTGCTTTCCTGACTCAGTTCCTAGGGGAGCCACAGGGCTCAAGCACAGCTCCTGCTTGCTACCCTGAGAGTCGGGGGGGGGGGGGGGGGGGGGGGGAGGTCGGAGGCGCAGCTCTCCCTGAGCAGCGGGGTCTCGGGTCTCGCTGGGAAGGGAGCGCTTCACCTGCAGTCCTGATTGGATTTCAGCTCAGGGGCCCCGGGGACCCCTGCAAGGGACAGGGAGCTCTGTATGGGTGGATGTGGTTTTAGATTTCATTTGTTTCTCAAATAAAGTTGCTCTTTTGGGGCACAGATTCTTGTAAAGGAACGGCTGTGACAGACTTTTTAGTTTTCTTTAATGCGGCATTGAGAATCGAACCCAGTGTCTTTGCACTGAGCTTTACCACCAGCCTGTTTTTATTTTTTATCTTGAGACAGGGTTCTGCTGAGCTACTAAATGGCCCCAGGCTGGGCTCCTACTTGTGAAGCTTCTGCCTCAGCCTCCCAGAGTCCTGGGATTGCAGGTGTGGGCCTGCCTCCACACCTGGCAGGCCGTGTCACCTGCTTTCAGAGGTCGTCCAATAGAACCCATCAAACATCTTTTTTTTGTGGTCCTGGTGATGGAGCCTGGGCCTTTACCATACAAAGGAGATGCTGCTCCCTGAGCCCCTCCCCCAGACTCTAAATGCTCTGCTCTGCTGACTCTGCGAGCCGGGGAAGCTGCTGGGTCTGTGTAGTGCACACTGCAGGACAACGTGCAAGAACATTTAGGGTCATCCAGGGCAGCGCCACGAGAAGGACGTAGGAAGCCGACGCAGCGGGCCCTCTGTGTTCCTGTGCGCGACGGCATTTAGCTGCTCAGAAGCCTGACCTGGATCTGTGTATTGAAAGCGAGGTGTGTTCTACATTGTGGTGGAGAAGCACAACCCTGTTTAGGTTTGAGAAAGTGTGTGTTAGCAGGCCCAGGGGCACGGCCCTGTGATCCCCGCATTCTGGGAGCCTGAGGCAAAAGA
>PVJA010051641.1:0-12715 GCA_004027025.1 Myocastor coypus
CACCAGGGGACCTTGGAGAAGGGGATGCAGGGCTTGGCCTCTCTTTGGCCAGGGCAGAAAGGCAGCCTGATGAAGATGAGAAGCCAGAGGAGAGGCTTTGGGAGAGAAAACCCCAAGGCTCCTGGAGATGGACACACAGATGTCTTCTTGTGGATCCTCAGCAGCACAGTTCCCAGTGTCACCCTCAGCTTAAGCCTCCAGAGTCACCTACAGTGGGCCCTGGGAGGGAAGGATCTGAGCATGATTTGCAGGGTCATCAAAGAAAGTTGAATGTCCTCCTCACGCCTACAAAGGCCCCTCAGGATTTCCATCCTGTGGTGGCCCAGGCCTCACGGGGCCAGCCTTTCCTGGGCCAACCAGCCCCCCATAAGCCTTCCAAGGACCAGAATTTGCAAAGTCATGTATTTCAGGGGCAGGTGATGCCAGGTCATTCTCACAAGAGCCCCAGCCTTCCAGAGTCTGGTCTGATCAATAAGGTGAAGCACTTTCTGCACTTCCTTGGTAGTATGACCAAAGGCAAAGGGCATGTGGGCTCCATGTTCCCAACACCTGGGAAAGTGGCCAAAACCGAAAATGAAAATGTTGAAAAGTTGGCTCCAACCAAAAGCTCCACGAAGAAAACTAGGAATGACACACCACTGAAACAATGTGTTTCCCATTCCCCACACAATAAGCTCTGGCTCTGTTCCCCCCCACATGGATCTGCCACCATCCCCGGCCGCCCCCGCCACTGTCCTAGGCATTGTCATGGAGTGGTTATGCTCCCCAATCAGAGCACCCACCCTTGCTCCCATCCCATTCCTCAAGGAGAACACTCAAAAGTATTGATTAAGAATTTCTAAGCTTCCAAATTTCTGTTTCCTTTCAACTGTTATCTCCATTGAAAAGGAGATGAGGCAGAGTATCACCTGAAATATACTCCATATCTCTAAACAAAGAGCTGTGTCCTTCTTGTCCCCATTGCACTTTATTAAAAGAAGGTCTGACTGAGGTTAAAACATCAGCCTTGTTCATAGAATTTTAAACTCATTCATTCATATGGGTCAGCATCTCCCAGCTCCACTCTCCCTGGGTTGTAGATAAAGGAATATGATGAGGACATCCCTTTGTGTAAAGTACATTGAAGACAAAGTTAGTGAGAAATTTCCAAAGATAGGGAACGAATTTACCACCCACTGCCGCCAAATTCTTCTGTATGTATCATATCTCCAGGGCCAAAGACAGTAGTCACAAAAGAAATTTTCTAAAATGTCCTAAATTTAAGTACAAACACTAAAATTAGAGCGAAGAAGAGATCAGGAAAATTAATGTTATCAGTTACAGGCTAAATGAAATGACTATTAATAGGGAACCCTGATTTAAATCTCACCATGCCTTGTTTAAACATAAAGTTTCGGAACTCTTAGCCCTAACCAATCTAGAAGCAACAAATACTTCACTTTATAGACTACTCTCTTATCCCATAAGGCTGACTGCTGCATGTTATCCCACCATGCCCATCTGAAATTATTACATTACTGTATTTTCTTGCTCAGGATTTATTTAAAAAGTGTACTTAGTTCTGATTCAGGGGCCATTTTCCAATCGTTACCTGTCCTGCTGCCAGAAGTTATGAAAATTTGTTCCAGGAGCTTGTTCTTTCTTTTTCTGTATAGCATATATAATGACTTGATAAGCCACCATCAAGCAGATACAACCTTAACTATGGGATCCTTTGGTCTTTAGTATTTTGGTTTAATGGTGTTTAGTTTATAATGATAAATCAATACTAGTTGCAAGTAGCCTAGACAATGCATTGCATCAGTGTCATGAGTGCTAAACAAAATTTGGGGCCCAGACAGGAGGAAAATAGCCAATGAGTTCTCCAAACATGGGTCCAAATAAAATGACCTTGGCAAGCATCTCACATTCAACAACTAAATATTTAGTAGTTACTATATGCCAGTAGCATGCTAAACACAACAATGAATAAGACACAGGCCCAGCCACAGTGGAGCTTCTGATCTCACATAGTAGATGTCCTCACATACCTAAATTGTCTAACCAACATTTAGAAACCAACATTCACCTCAAAGTACTCAAAAATGAAGAATTAAACTTGAAGTTTTCCCTCTAATAGTCTGTATACATTAGCAAATCTGTTGTCTCTACCTTCAAAACTGCACCCAGACCATGACTATTGCTTATACTTCACAGCTATCATGACTGCAATAGCATCATAAGTTATCTCTGTGTTTCATCCTGAGACCACATCTCCAACAGTCTGCCCTTCACACAGAGACATGATCTCCTTAGAGCCTTCACTATATATGACAAACAGGTAGATGCAGGAAGATAAATATAGGTATATAAAACATATATAAAATGGAGGCATATTGTCTAAGATCAGTAAGACTCTGAGAGTAAATGAAGGAGAAATCTAAGGATTGGGCCCTAGGGTACTTTAAGAAATTGGACAATATAAGAGGAAATCTAAGTAGTAGACACTGAAAACCAGTAGTCCAACATGAGGTAGGAGGAAAGCCAACAGAGTATTGTACTATAAAACAAAAAGGATTTTTATAAACAAATTTATTAACTTCATAAGAAGATGTCAACCAGCTAAACAAGATGAGGACTATCTGATTTAGCCACAAATGATTATTAATGAATTTAAGAACAGATTCAGTTATATGATTTAGAAGAAGGTATAACTGGAGTGTATAAGTGAATGGAAGGGGGTGGGGCCAGAGACATCAGGCCAGGGTACAGGTGCATGCACCAGCAGGTAGGACCAGTGGTGTGGAAAAATCTAAAGCAGTAGTGAAAAAAGGAACCAGCAGTTGGTAGATAGGTGAGCCAACAGTGCACTCCTGCATGCTCACACACAGAACACAAGCAGTTAGGTTGCCACTCTATATCAGAGGGCTCTGGGAGAACGCAAGCAAATATCTGCTGGGACCAAATATCTGATCCTGAGGCCAAAATCAGCCCCAGCCCCAACACACATACACTGCAACCTTGGCTGGAGTACCCATTTCTGGGATCCTATTTAGACACTATCACAGAATTCTGGACACCAGAGGAATTTATGGTATTTTTCTTTGCCTGGTTAGTTATCCTTTTTGTGTCATTAGCGGTTTTTTTGTTTTGATTTGGTTTGGTTTTTGTGGTTATTTTTATTTGACTTTTTTTCTCTCTACTTTTTTTCCCCACTATTTAGGTTTCTTTCTCTGTTTTTTTTTTTTTATTTTTTTATTTTTTTTTATTTTCCTACTTATCCTGTCTCTTTCCTCAAGTATCTCGATTTTATATTTTCATGTGAGTGAACATTCTCTTCCCTTTCTGGTTCACCAATATTCATTGCTTTCTTTCATTCTTTCTCTATGTCCTCCAGCTTCCAAAAACCTGGGTGATCATCCTTTGTCCTCTAGCCTTGCTCCTACAATATTTGATCTCATTCATCTTTTATCTGTTCCTCTTAAATCTCCTTCTCCCTAAAACAATCCCCACATCAATCCACTATAAGGAAAATGATTGCATACACATCTCTACCAGCCATGGGAAAAGGTATAAAAGATATCTTCTTCTTGGTTACCAGTCAACTTATTCAGGAATTGCTGAGCTTTTCTTGTAATTGGAGTTATCAGTCTATTTTAATATTCTGGCCTCATGCTTTGTTCCAAGCTTTATGATAGATCTAAAGAACTTTAGATTCTTGGAGCTGTTTTAGCTACTGGAAAAGCACAAGGGTAGGGGCAGAAAAAGAGAGGAGAGACAAGGTAAAAGATAATACCAGTTCCTGGGCCGGGCATGGTGGCACATGCCTGTAATCCCAGCACTTGGGAGGCTGAGGCAGGAGGATCAGTGCAAATTCTAGACCAGCTTGGGCTACAAAAGTAAGCTCAAGGCCAGCCTGAACTGCATAGCGAGACCCTGTCTCAAAAAGACAAAAAAAAAAAAAAAGATAATACCAGTTCCAACAGATAATAGGCCAAGTTAACCAGTAAAACAATCTTGGAATAAACATTTTTAAATGATCAACATGACTGCACACAGAGTTGAGCTAAGTCTGACTTGGATTAATACACAAAAGGGAACTATAACTTCCCACTGCTGGGACCAAATACCTGACACCTACAACTTAAAAGAGGAGAGGTTTAATTTGGCTCATGGTCAGAAGTTTCTGGCTAGAGTCAGCTGGTTTTAGGCAGAAACTTCGTGGTAGAACTGGTAACCAGGAAGTAGAGTAGGGGAACAGCACCAGAGAGAAATATACCCTCAAAAGGAACACCCCCAGTGGCCCACCTCCAAGTAGACCTCACTCCTAACAGCATAATCGGCTATGACCATCAGTGGACTAATCCAGTGAGTAAATACTCCATAATCCAATCTCCTCTCTAGGAGACTCTTAATCCACTCAAGTAAACAAGATCACCTGGCACAGGAACAGACACAAGATAAAGGCAGAGATGCCAAACTATGCCACTTTAGTTACCATCATATATCTGTAGGTTTGAGTCAACAGTCAGTGTTTTCAGCAAAAGATTTTACAAAGTAATCTAGGAAACTATTAGCATAACACTCACTTCAAGAGTTATTGTTCACAGCATAACTAGTGGGAAACCAATAATGTATTGCCCAGATGTGTTGCCTCCAAAATTGTGGTTTTTCTAAGTCTACTAAGAACAAATAAAGCTAGGTTTACTTGGGTCTCTCTCTCTCTCTCTCTCTCTCTCTCTCTCTCTCTCTCTCTCTCTCTCTCACACACACACACACACACACACACACACACACACACACCTCTAGTAACAATTCCCTCATTTTGTCTCCTTCTGTCTTTATCAGAACTTCAGGACGAGTTTGTTAAAAGGGCACATGAGCAAGATGCCATGCTACAAAGTATAGCACCTTACTGTCCCCAGGAGCCTCCTCTGTTGTCTCAGTTTTTGTCCCACTGCAGTGATCCCTAATAGGAACAAGTTCCAACTTGTGGGACCAGCTTGGGCTAAAGCACAGACACTTTATTCATGTAAATAGGAAGAATATAGTGTGAATAAGGCAGTATTTTATAGATCCAAAGTAGAAAGTTTTCTCCCACAGTCAGAGCATGGAAAAAAGAAGAATGACAGAATTAGGAGGGACCCAGGCTTACTTAATGGGGGAGAGGACAAGATGGAAAGTTAAAGCCAAAAAAAAAAAAAAAAAAAAAAAAGAGTAGAGGTTGTCAGGAATTCTGCAAAGTTTATTCCACGGCCTATGGAGTTAGTGGCAGTGTAAGATGCCATGAGGGCTGAAGTCTTAGTCATGATTGTAAAGCAAGTGAACACTAAAGTAGCAGGAAAAATCCCAAAGAAAGCCCTAAATGTGTGGAGCCTGAGCAAAAGCATGGGGCCAAACACAGAGAAACAGAGCTGAATACACACTACTGTGCAGCATGGAACCAGGGGGGATTACTGTGGAAGAAGCAAACTGGGAAGCCAGAGAGAATAAGGCTGCTCCACATATATGGCATGGACCTCTGTTTGGCTCCTTCAAATGCCTCTGAAGGTAGCACCCTCCTGCCAACCTAATACAGAAGATCCATGAGCTGGAGAAAGGGCAAGGAGTGCTGGGATTTGCTTATGACACGGTATAAGAGACAAATTTCTCAGTTCCTAAGGAAATTCAGGATCTGCCAGTGTCCAAAAACAAGGAGGAAGTAGTGGCAAGATTTGCTTCCTCCGACAGAATCCCACTGTTTAGCACAAAAATCTGTCTACTTTTACCAGGCTACAGAAGCCAAAATAGAAGCATGGCTATATCCCTCTATCCCCATAAATGGTGATGCTGTGCCTAAGAGATAGAGTGCTGGAGCAAAGAGGCACAAAGCCCAGGCCTGCTCAACCAGCACCTACCAGGTGTTGTCCCAAAATGTTCTGAAAGATCAATAGAGGTCCTGTTGCAGGCATATCCTCCCTGTCTGGTGGGAGTTGGGCAGAAACCACAGAACTAGAACGGAGGGAAGCCCAGAATGAAGGGAACAGAGTCAGAAGGGTCATAGTAGCAGCAGGTGGGAAATCGGGTCACATTGCACATATCCTGAGTTAGGGTGGAGCAGGGTCCTTCCCATGGCTCCCCACAGGGTTCTAACTGTCATACCCCAGTGTGAATTCATGCCATTGACCAAAGTCCTATGACAAAGAGTTGTGGACAGACAGAAGAGCTGGAGTAGTGATTTTCAGGATTTTGAGTTCTCAACAAAGTCAACTGAAAGATAGGAGAGCCCATGATTCATGCAGGATGCTAATGCAAGATGAAGCCTCTTACCTATATCACATCCCTAACGTAGATTCACATTTTGCCTGTCCCAATGCTTACAATAGAAAACTCAGAAGAAGCGAAGGCCTCATGAGGGCACATGTTGAAAGATTTATTGTTCCAGAATTAGGGGTAGATGCTAACAACATCAGCGCCTTGGGGGAACACTGAGGTTTACCTCTAGTACACAATGTCATGGTGATTGGCCCTGAATGGAGACCTTTCCTTATACCCATGAGAAGAATACTTTAGAAGGGTCTGGAAGGAATTCAAGGCAAGTAATGACCACAGAGGGAGGAGAGTGGCCTCTCCATACCATTTCTATGAGATGCTGAGGTTCACAGGACAGAGACCATGGAAGCTTCATTTTTATATCTTCTCACTATAGCCCAAGTAAGGAGGACAAAGAAACCCAGTATGAGTACAGGAATAAAACACATGGAGACACTGATTCCTGTACTTTGAAGAAGGTGCTTGGGCCTCTGCTGCTTTACCAGCTAACCAGTGCTTCACTTGAACTCAGGAGACAATCACCTTCACCAGACTCATCATAGAAAGAAAGAGAAGAGTTGTTCCTATAGGCCAGCCAAATAGGTCAGTTGATTAAAGCACCAGCAAGCAGGCACAGGGGCTGGGAGTTCAGTCCTGGGCCATGCCAGCCCCACTCCTGGGGCTCGCTGAGACCGCAATTGAGATTGGGCATGGGGGTGTGTGTGCCTGTACTCTGAGCTCTTGGGAGGCTGTAAACAGGTGGATCACTACAAATCTAATCTAGTAGTGACACTCTGAATACCCTATAGACCCTTTCCCCACAAAAAAAAGAAAAATAATTGTTCCTACATCCACTGCAAGAAGAGTAAAGAGGATACTGAGTCCATTAGAGACAAGAGACATAAGCACAATACAAACATGTATGGTGCTGGGCCACAGAGTACCAGATGCTAACCAGGCCTGATGGGGTTGCAGAAGGCTGGACATTCCCATGCCCAGAAACAGCGAAGCCAGGACCCTGAACACTGAGTCTGGATGACAGCATGGGTAGAAGAAGAGGGCCTGGGAAGGGGCCAAAGAAACCATTTCCAGAAGGAGGGGTAGGTTCTGCCAACTGCCCCTTCCCTGCCTTATCCTTTTCCTCAAGTGTAACTTCTCTCAATCCAGGGCCAGACAAGAACACTAGGGGATTTCCAGAGTGAAACACTCCAAAGGTCAGACTTGCTACTGAGGCCACAGCAGCAGGGCCCTGGGTAAGCAGCCTGACCCATGGGAATCCAGACGGCTGGAAGGGAAACCACTCTTGCGGTAAATAGAACTGGCAGCTGGGGTGTGTCAGGGAAAGCAAAAAAAGCAAAGCCAGAGGCCAGAGAAAAGTCTCACTTACACACAGAATCACAGATACACAGACACAGACATCCAGCCACACTGGTAGCTAGACAAAAAGAAGTTAAGTCAATCATGCCACTCAAAAACTAATTCAGAACACACAAATGACATATCTAGTAAACACACCTATGTAGACTCACACCCTGAGCACTCATGCTTAAGCAGACACAGACACACACAACCTTGCAGACACAAAGGTAAGTTTATACAAAGACAGCCCATTGCACAGAGCCACGGACACAAATGCAGTCCAAACCCACCCTTCAAACCTCTCTCCTCCATTAAGCCTCTAGGGTACATTTGACCAGGCCTGGCCCTTCTTCAACTCAGGTTTGTAATTTCTCTCCTATTGCCTGTCCTTTAATAGCATAGTCTTGCCAGAGTTAGTGGCATGTATTTGTAATCCTAGCACTTGGGAGGCTAAGGCAGGAGGATCAGAGTGAGTTTGAACCCAGCCTGCATTGTGTAGCTAGACCTTGTTTAAAGGGGAAAAAAAAAAAAAAAAAATATATATATATATATATATATATATATATATATATATATATATATATATATATCAGATTCATATTCTTATCCCTGGTTTCAACAACTTGGCCGTATGCTCTTAAAGCATGTCAAGGTCAAGAGCAAGTCCACTGCCTTCTTCAGCAACAGGACCCTTTACCTACAATTCATTAATGGCTTCATGTATTTGCGTCCTGACCCCCAGACTTTTATACACAGAAAACATAAGAGAAGAAGAAACCAAAAAGATATATCCAATCAAGGTTACCTCCAGGGCACCCAGAACCAGATTCCAGGTTCCCACAAATGAGCCTATAACACAGGGCATGACTATTTGTGCAGCTCTATCCCAAATGTTAAGTAATTCTAACCACAACTCTGCCCCTATAAACCCCTTAAACAACTTGTATTCATCAGTTTTCTGTTGCTGGGACAAGATATCTGATATAGACAGCTTACAAGAGAAAAGATTTATTTTGGCTTATGTTGTAGAGATTTCAAGCCATGTTCACTGGCTCCAAGAGGAACATCATGTCAGCGAAGTGTGATAGAGGACAACTGTTCATGAATGGTGTTGAAAGAGATAGGGAAAAGGCCTTAGAAAAGAGACAGCCTTCAGATACATGTTCCCAGTAACCTACTTCCTCCTAGTAGGCCCCAACTGATAGCCTGATAGCCCTTTCTGCTCTGAAGCTACTAGTGGGTTAATCTGTCAATGAGGTCAACAGCCTAATGATCACAGGACCTTAGCCATCTCTTCATCTAAGCAAGTTGAAAAGCAAGATTATCCGTCATGCAGCTCCAACTTCATTTCCAAATATAGCTTCAAGGGCGATCCTTAGAACAACTTTTCCCCAGAGAGGTAATGCTGCAGTGTTAACCAAACATGTTTACATGGCTAAATAAGATAATACTGATACACAAAAACTCCCTGCTCCTCCCAGAAAGCGGGTATTTATGTGGCCTCACTGGATAACTATGGAGACATTGTTTGTTTGTTTGGTTTAGTAGCAGGGATCAAACTCAGGACTTTACACTTGTGAAGCAAGTACTTATACTGCTGAGCTAGCTCCCTGTCCCTTGGAGACACTCATAACCCTCAGGTGTGGAAGTAACAACCTTTCACCTATAGCAAATCAGTAGCCCATCTTACGCATAACCCTAAATCCCTCTTCAGACTATCTCAGAAGATTAAAACTAACCTCCAATACAAAATTCAGCTCCTTGGCCAGTCTTCATCCCAATCCTAAATACAAGCAGACCCCTAGGCTTGGGCCTAATGTTATCTCAATCCAAGATACACTAGCTCTTATCAAAAAAAATCACAAATTCAATCCAAACCCAACTTGAACATCACCAAAATCTAGTTCTGTGCTTATCGCTGTCCAACTATAATCTATAACCACAGTATCCACATTGTTGAAAGCTTAAGTCTAACCCTACCCCTACCCTTAAGTAGCCACACATTGAGCAATGTATATCTTTATACTGGCCACAGGAATATGTGCTGTAACACTCATATGAGGGGTTGTGTCACTTGTACCCTCAGAGACTCAGCGACTCCTTTAGGAAAAACTGTGATCTATATGGCATTGTACTCCTAGAGGTCTCACAGCTCTGCTGGGAACCCAGGAGCACCAAAACACGTAGGCCCTTTGACCTTTGTTGGAGATACAGACCCATGGGACCTATCTCACCCCAAATCCTGTTCCAGGACTAGCCCAGAGTCTTGGCTAAAATTCTTGCCACACCCCTTCCAGCTCTTGCTTGAAAAATAGGCACATCTGTTGCCCTGAAACCCTCCAGCAGGCTGGAGCAGGCGGTCCTGGGCAGAAGAGAATGTGCCCTCTTCCAATAGGGGGATTTCCAGGCTCTTGCAACACCTGCACCTGGGTTGTCTATCCCAGAACTGGGCCAGGGGCTGATTTTTAAGCAGGTAATGGATCTGCAGGTCCGGGGCCAAGAGAGCTGTCAGCAAAGAGTTCTCTCTGCTATTTCAAGATCTCAGTCCTAATGGTGTGCGTTAGTTTAGCAGCTATCATCAGGGTAGCACTGACATTAGCCACCCTTCACCCCTCCACCAATGCAGCACCTCTCTGCACCTGCGCCTCCTCAGAAATTGTAAACAGGAGTCTCAGAGCTCACCAAACCAAAATCTTCACTCTAAGGACTGAAACCCCGGTGAACTCCCACATCTCAGACAGGCAGTCATCCAAGTCTTTTTCCCCCTTTTCCATTGTCTGCATGCAGTCTTGCCTGAGGACCAAAACAAGCCTGGGCTCTGGGCTGCAAGCTCTAGATTCCCACATAAGATAAGGGTTCAAGAGGCTCTGTGAGATAAGAAGAGGCCAGTATAGCAGTGTAGGGCAAAATGATGAGGTCTGCAGCCTTCGGGTCCCAGAGCAGGGTCACAATTCCTCTTGTTATCTCATCCCCTCTTCCAGCACTGTCTCTCTAGGCTTCTCCTGGTACTGTGTCTCTACACAGGCTCGCTATCTGCCGGGCTCCCTTGGTGCCCCTCTCTCCTGCTGCAGGTCCACCCACAGAAAACCAAGAAGATGCGACCTGCCATTTTCATTGCTTTCAAGGGAGCTGTTTCCTTCCTGATTTTTTGCCCAGCCAATTTTCCACATCCAGCCCAGCCTCCACTGTTTGCCTTCTTTCTCCTCATATGCCTAATTTAGATTCTAGTCCCCAGGAGCAAGTAGGAGGTTCCTGTATGGAACATCTCACCGAGGCTACTCCTGCAGGCTCAAGAGCAGAGGTGGGGATTTCATGTCTGTGCTAGGAAATGCCTCCTGGAACTAGGAAAGATGGACAAAGATGAAGCCAGAAGGGGCTGTGGGCACCATCGGACAGAAACACTATCTCACCCCCACCTCCAAAATGGCATCCATAAAGACAAGGGCACAGCAAGAGCTTGGGGGTAGGAGAGGACTTCTGGGAGGAAGCGGCGTCCTTTACATATCCCCCCTCCTACACACTATGCTGGACCAGAGAGCCTCTCCCTCAGGAAAGGAAGGTGAGACATCACTCCATCTTCCTTGCCCCAAAGCCCCCTACTCCCTCTCACAGATGTGCTCATCTGGAGTGTGAGGTAGGAAGCAGATCCACTTAGGTGACTCTCTCAACCCTACCTACCAAATGCTTAGAATTACCTGGAGCCTGGTAAAAATACAGATTTTTTTGGCTCCGTTATGAGATTCTATTTAAGTTGGTCTAGTAGTGACTGTAATTCTGTACTTTTTGTCTCATCCCTAAGATACCTCATTTTTTTCACTTTTCAGTTTTATTAGTATGTGTTTGTATTACACAATGATTGCATTCCTTGTGAAGAGTTAGGATATATACACAACACATCCTAATTCCTTTTTCTTTCCTTCCTCCATTTTTTGATACCTTTCTCCATTTTGAATAAAATCTATCCACCTTTCCTATTATGTATCTTTTATCTTTCTCTTCATTTATATTTTGGTTTTTCTTTTTCTTTAATTGGCTGGCTCAGGCTGCCTTAAGGGCAGGTCTGGTAAGACATGGGGATCTGGGGTTGAACCACAGTCCCCTGGGCCTGACTGGGTTTGCCCCATCAGAAGTTTAAACAACTGAGCCAACCAGTAAGGCCCTTCTTCATTCATATTTTGAGTACAAGAAACCATGCAATATTTAATCTGTGTGTCTTTCTGCAGTACTGGGGATTGAACTTGGGATCTTGTACTTGCTAGGCCGCTGAGCTATCTCCCTGTCCCTAAGCTTGTGTGTCTTATTTCATTTAAAATGGTCACAAGATGCATCCTTTCCTGCAAATGATTCAAGTTTATCCTTCTTTTATGTAGAGTCATACTGCACTGTGTACAAACACTACATTGCACTTTATCTTTTCATCTGTTCATGGACTTATAGGCTGCTTCTAAGATTTAGCTATTATTAGTTGTTCAGCTATCATCAGGGATATGTCTTATAACTGTGATGTGACGTCATTAATTCTTTTGGTAAGATAACTAGAAAGCTGGGTCAAATGGAATGTTCAGTTTTAGTTTATTGGAGACTCTCCATAGTGATTTCCATAGTGGTTGCACTATGTTTATATTCCCACCAACAATATAGAAAGGTTCCTTTTTTCTTCACCAGTGTCTATTATTATTTGACTTCTAGATGATGGCCATTCTTTCTGCATTGAAATGGATACTCGGTGTTGTTTTAATATGAATCTCTTTGATGCCTAGCAATGTTGAACAGTTTTTCATGTATTTATTGGCCATCTGTACCATTTTTTTCTGGAGGTGAAACCGTCTATTCATTTCAGTTGCACATCTTTCAATTCTTTCTTGCTTTGTTTTATTTCTTTATTTCTTTCTTTTTTTCTTTTTTTTTTTTTTTTTTTTTTTTTTTTTTTTTTTTTTTTTTTTTTTTTTTTTTTTTTTTTTTTTTTTTTTTTTTTTTTTTTTTTTTTTTTTTTTTTTTTTTTTTTTTTTTTTTTTTTTTTTTTTTTTTTTTTTTTTTTTTTTTTTTTTTTTTTTTTTTTTTTTTTTTTTTTTTTTTTTTTTTTTTT